>JAGDQP010006777.1:44930-70523 GCA_022664845.1 Lepisma saccharinum | reverse complement strand
CAGTGCTGTCATATGCGCCCCCCTTGCGCCGTCACTGTTCCGCATCGATGTGTGCATGAATCGCATCTACAGGGCACATACTGCAATCGTTCCTTTGACCCGACCTTTCTCCAACACTTCGTTCTCTCGTTCTATTCATTCTTGTTCTACTTTGGTCCATTTTCGGCGGGCTATAGCTCAGCACTGACGCATTTTCGGATCACAGCTTCTTCGCTTAAATCACGTCTTTTGTCATTCTTCATCATCCCCTGAAATTTGACCCACCATTAAAGATATACCCTATATATATAGTGCGTGCCTAAAGTTCCAGAACGGCTAAATATCTCGCTTAAAATGCGTTGTTCTGAAAACGTGCAAGTAAAAAGTTGCAGGATATGAACAGAACTATCGGATGTGTCAGTCAAAATGTATGCGGCCCTGTGTAGGCCCCACAAGGCCCAACTTTGATTTTTCAAATGAGAACCCCCATTTATTATTCAAAATTCGGTATCTACGGAAACAACGAAATCAGAATCGGTACTGCTGAAAGCTGTAGGATGTGAGTCCCAGGCCCTAAAGGTCCGGAGAGAGCATGAGGGTGAGAAGTGTTCTAAGCGCCGGAACGGCTTTATATCTCGGTTAGAATGCGTTTTTCTGAAAACGTGAAAGATACAAAGGTTGCAAGAAATCAACAGGATTATTGGACTGGTGGGAAAAGGAAAATGTTGAGGTGGGCCCCAGGGACCCAAACTGTCATTTTGCAACTGGGAGCCCCGGTACCAACAAGGTGGACGTGGACTATAAGCCATGGAGATGTTCTGCAAAACTGATTCGGGGTCGCGAAATCATGTAGTGTCTAACATCTATAGAATTAGTTGTAATGAAAACCTACTGCAAAAGTAATTCAGAGGGCATCAACAGATTACGATTGTTTAGAAACCTACTCCAATTGTTTGAATGGTAGCCACTCTGAATCATTGTAGAATTTATTTGTACTGCAAAAAACATAACACCCTATAAGAATACTGCACACAAAGTCACACTAGTGTTCATGGGTCTTATAGATGACAATTGCAATTTTAGAACGCTTGTACAAAAACAACAACCGAGTATCGTTTACAACAGACCTGTCAACGTCTGGCGTTGTGTTGACGTGATGTGGCGTATGAGATACTTGGCGCTTGGAGCAATACAGTAACCTACCAGATACAGAGTCACTGAGGTTTGGTGCATAGTGTGTATCGTGCTGCGTGTGAGACATTTCTACGAATAAGTGGGCACTGTGCTAGCATTAGATTGATGTTGAAGTAAGGTAGTAGTACATTCTAAGTGTTAAAATATCAAACTCGTTTATTCTACCTCTAGAGTGCAATGCAAAAATATCGATTGAAAACTGTGAAACTATAAAACCTTTGCCAATATTAGATCTGTACCCAGTTCTTAATAGGTACTCTATTTGTGTGTTGTGTTCCTCATCATTATTAGTGTTCCACTGATAGCCGTAGACCCTTCAACGCCACTGAAGCTTTCTCCATTCGTGCCGATCGTGCGCCTTTGTTTCTGTGGCAGCATTCGAGTTCTTCCTTCACGATGTCAAGGTTCTGGACTCACTCAATTCCTCGAGTTCTTGTGTTCTGAACAGGTTCTTTCATTACATTCTGTTATGCACAATGAATGTAACCCAAAGAGACAGAGTCACTATTCGGATGATGAGAGGTTATGGTGATAGAGTCAAATCGTAACAGGAAGTTGCAAACTTATTTAATGCTACATTTCCGGAACATCCTCCTATTTCAAAATCTACCGTTTATCGGACTGTTGATCGATTTGAACGCATGGGTTTAATTAAGAATAAACCAAGATCAGGACGACCCAAACGTGCGACGAATCATGAGAAAGCTTTAGACGTTTTACAATCACTTATGGAAACTCCACACACGCAACTCTCCAAACTTGCTGAAACACATGGTGTAAATACAAAATCCGTTCATAGGATATTGAAAAAGTACGATTACCATCCTTAGAAAATGATCCTCGTGCAACAGTTAACAGAAGATGACTGTGATAGAAGGGTTGAGTTCTGTGATACAATAATGAACAGATTTGATGCTAATCGTCAATTCATCTACTGGACCTGCTTTTCTGACGAAGCGACCTTGGAATTAAACAGTTGTGTACATCGGCATAATATGCGATATTGGGCGGATGCAAATCCACGCTGGTTTCGAGATTGTCGCACACAATATCTCGAGAAGGTAAATGTTTGGGCTGGAATATTGTGCAGCCACATTATAGGACCGTTTTTCATTGATGTAAACTTAACTGCAGAGAAATATTTTAACCTACTTCGAGACGAAATAATTCCAGCTATTCAGCACTTGATAAGAGCAGCGTTTCCTAATATTTGGTTTCAACAAGACAGTGCTCCGGCACATTTCGGTTATAATGTTTGAAATTACCTCAATCACACGTTTGCTAATCAAGTGATTGGTAGGAGAGGTGCCATAGAATGGCCACCTAGGTCGCCTGATCTATCTCCGCTTGACTTTTTCTACTGGGGATATCTAAAACGCAAAGCGTATGAACAGAAACCTGATAATATTGAACAACTGAAGGAGAGAATATTAAATATTTTGAACTCAATTACACCAGATATGTTAGCTGCGGTTATAGATGAGTTTTATTCACGTCTGGGTCATTGTCAGGTAGCAGAAGGACATCAATTCGAACACCTGATTAAATAGTACGTTGTTTCCAATGTAAACACCACATCTGCCGCAGAGAGGGTTAGGAGTTGACAAATACTAAGGTAGTGACGAACCTTGGGGTCTCTGTCTCTGTAGTGACATCTGGTACAGCGGATGCTGCAAGTAGGCACAGCCAAAGGATATGAGGTGCGTTTTACAGGAACACTGTTGTTGATACCCGCAGACGTTTGTCCCACGTAGGCTTGTATAGTAACTCATTCTGAAGTTGTGAGACATAATAGGATTTTGCGACGTCGCATTCATTTTTGACAACCCCAGTGGCCAATGCCCCATATTCGCCTTGTATGTGGAGCCCTATTAGTATATATTGTACGTATACACGTTCCTAGCATCGGACTCTACAATGATTACCAGGGGCTAGCATTTAATAACGCAAACTTAGGATTTGTAGGGCCCCTCTACACTGTTCACAATTTCTACACGTTGGTCTGAACTTTCACGTCAGTAAAGTTCCGCAGAAGTATTAGTATTTCATGTTGTTTCATTCACATGAAGGAACAGCGCAGAGATTTTACGTATGGATCCAGTTGTAAGTTTTCTGCATATTCAGAGTGCGAAAACTGTTTCTTATCGTAGCCGTCAATACAATTCTGCTCTAGTATTTACTGCTGCCATCTTGATTACTCTGATTTGTAAAGGAATTGGAACTATTCTCAGTGAATGACACTTTCGCTCTCCAGATGACAAATGCAAATGAGATTCAAATGTGGCTTACGTCGTGTGATTCATGTAGTTTATGTTCTCGGGGTTCAGCCAACGCACTTCAGATCTTCAATACTGTTTAGATCTGCAATTCTCTGTTTGGCAATGTAGTGCAGTCGATAGGACGGTGGACTTGTAACGTATCAACTCGAGTTCAAATCTTACGCATCGTTTTCGTATTCGTTTCTCTTTCTCCCAGTATTCCTGAACACTAAATGGTGGCAGTATTTTATTAGCCACGTACTGGAAATGTCCAGAATGCTCTGGTTGCTTTGCATTGTACAGGAAAGGTTGCGAAACGTTTTCAGAGTGGTGTCCTGTACCAACCATGCAGTATCTGCTTTCAGGACTTACGATTTTAATTGCCAGTAAGTTTCGTAGGATTCCATTTTGCAAATTACGAGTTCTGGGACTTGTCATCATTAACCCACTTTTGAGCACTCTGGGACCCATCGTAGAAAACCCAACAGAACTGAGCAGGACATATTCACATTTTGCGTGCAGTACAAGTTCCAGTTATAAGTGTAGGCTACCACTTGCAAACTCATGTAGGGGCCCTATGGAGCCACGCAGGGCACTATCCATTTTGCTTGGCCCGCCCGTCCGATACGTTGCTTGATATCCTGCAACTTTTGTATCTTTCATGTTTTCAGACAAACGCGTTCTAACCGAGATATTTCGCCGTTCCGGAACTTTTAAAACTTCTCACGCTGATACGCTTTCCGGCCCTGTATGGCCTCGGAATCAATCCTACAGCTTTGAGCAGGGGATTCTGATTTTTTTTTCGTAGATACCGAATCTGGCATCACACATGGGGGATCTCATTTGCAAAATCAAAGCTGGGCACCGTGGGGCCCATACGGGGCCGCACACATTTTGACTGGCACGCCTTTCCGATCGTTCTGTTGATTTCCTGCAGCTCTTTAGTATAACGTTTGCGAAATAACGCATTCTAACCGAGATATTTAACCGGTCCAGACCTTTCAACACTTCTTACGCTGATAGTGTTTGCGGCCCTGTGGGGCCTGGGACTCACATCCTACAGCTTTGAGCAGTACCAATTCTGATTTCGTTTATTCTGTCGATACCGAATTTTGAATAATAAATGGGGGTACTAATTTGAAAAATCAAAGTTGGGCCCCGTGGGGTCCACACAGTACCGCGTACATTTTGACTGACACGGGCATCCGACAGTTCTGTTCATGTCCTGCAACTTTTTACTTGCACGCTTTCAGAACAACGCATTTTAAGCGAGATATATAGCCGTTCCGGAACTTTTGACACGCACTGTATATATATATATATAAATTTGGCCACGTAGGTATCCATACATATATTAAGAAATAATTGTATTTCATGTAAAAGGGAAGCAGTCAAGATTAAAGGTAGCAGTCGTGCCTTCACTGTATTAAAGAGTTGAGTTATTATTGTCAGTTAAATAAGAGGTAGCAGATGTACTTCTATACTATATAATTATTACTAGTAAATAACATTTAAGAATTTTGCTTAAAATAGAAACTAGACTACACCTCTGGCAGATGTCAAGAGAGGGGCTCTGATTCAGCCGATCGTCAGAGTTCCCTCAAATACGCAAGAGTGGTAAACAACAATATGGCCATGTCGTCGAGCCAATGACCACAGCCTTAAGAACAGATTAGATAACCATCCTAGGGCGCAGTCAAAACCTAGGGACTAGAAAAGTTTTTAACACAAATGCTGATTTAAACTAAGAACCATACTAATAAATAGGTATAGCCACCACACTCCACCATCAAGCTATTCCAACTGAAATCGCAGTTAACTCCAGCAGCAAGTAGAAGCCACCAACCAACATTTCATGAGAACATCTCTAGTGTTCCCAACCTAATACCCTACAAAAAACTTTCAACAATTCCACATGTGAGTGTTTGTGATAGTGAACATTTATTTGTGCAAATATAAAGTGATTTTTCTTAGTGACAGTGAAATATATTTACAAAATGCATTTTAAAAGAACTGAACTGTTTAACAAATTCGAATTATATATATATATATATATATATATATATATTCAAAGACTATTGGTAAGTTAAAAATAAAAGGAATAAAAACCTTTCAGCTTTCTTTTTCTAAGGAGGGGTAACGTCACCTCTCATCCTACAAGATGCTTATATTCTTCTGCGAGACCCCCTAATATTCTAATAATTTATATAAAATCACCCTTTCGAATTAGTAATACCAAATGTATATTTGAAATTACCTGCCGAAGCTTTTGACATAATTACATAAATTTATTATTTTGTGTTTACTGTATATACTGTAGTTTATACTGTTTGTATAAATTACTTTTGAAATAGCCTGTAACTAGCAGAGACATTATAAATAATAATAAGTATATAACCAAAGACTTTTAAGTATATAGAAATTCATTTACCAAATTATTTAAAAATCTCTATGGAGGACAGTTTATGTCATATGCCTATACAGCGCAAGCTATATGTAAAGTTCAGATATTCTTGAACTCCAGAAGTGGAAGGAGCTCTAAATAAAAGGTACTAAACAGAATCTTAATTGCTTGTTTTATTTGTGTGTCTTGTTCCTTTCCCCTTAGCTTACACATTTCCCTTGGTCTCCTGTAGTACGAGGCGGACCACAAACATATATACTAATAGACTTTAGAGTCTATTTCATATATGTTCCTCCGGTTTGGTTAGTCCATACTAATCTTATCTTGCCTTACAGGTTTAAAAATCCTACGCCAATAGCCGAAGAGTCAAAATAGATATAAACGCCTCACATTAGTGATAATCTATATTCTTTCATATAGAGTCAACTGGGGTACTCTGCGTGGGTCGTGTCAGCATAAATTTACAAAGAAAATTATAAAATTTAAAATAGGGTACGGGCATGGGTCGTCGGACATACACTAGTAGTCGGCAATTTTCACAAAAATATAACTGAAATAAGACTAAGTCATTTAAAAAAACGTGGGTAAAAATTATCTCTAGTTTTCGGACAGCTTTAACTTGATATTTAAGTTCTACCTGTTATCGAAAGTTACATTATATAGACCATTGAAAAATAAAAAGATCTGACTCCCCTGGTTAGCTTAAAAGATGCCGTAAATGTTATCTGAGAACGAAGAAGAGTATCTTTAAATTTAGGGTAAAAGTCTTTGTCTTAAAACTATTAGAAAACAATATTATTTTTTGTTATTTTAATTAGCAGATATCGGGTTGTCGCAGTGAAAGACACAAAAACATTGAGTCCCATATATGTGTGTGGTATGAAGAACGAATACAAGAATGCTTTTAGTACACAATAAGTCATTAACTGCAACTTAAAATACGCTTCAGACTGATCTCAGCCATATTGTCCTCCGAACTGAAACTTCTAAAATAAAAGACGATCATATTGCGACACAACTAGACTACATATCAGCAGTAATGCTTCTCTCATATACTTATTACATTGGACAATAGATGTCACCAACAACAAGATCAATTTATTCTTTTCGCCTCAACACTTCCTCCAACAGAATAAATTTATGCTACCTCCTCCTCTCTTATATGTATATTTTTACACACAGACTCCCAAACTGTGACGGAGTATGGTAAATCTAGATTTTCCAAGAGGCTTTGTTAATATATCAGCGATTTGTTTCTCAGATTCAACATATAGCACTTGCAATTTCTTTTCTTCACAACACTGACGCACAAAACACTGCTTGATTTCAATATGTTTACTTCTCTTGTGAAACTCGCGATTTTTCGCGAGCTTAATAGCATTAATGTTATCTACCATAATCACAGGTATATGCACTTAATTCACTCAACAATCTTGACAACCACGAAATTTCTTTCGCTGTTTCCGATGCTGACACAAATTCAGCTTCAGTTGTCGATAATGCCACAGTTGATTGAAGTTTGCTTTTCCATGAAATCGCTGCACCAGAAAACATAATTAATGCACCACTGGTGATCTTCTGGTTTTCACATCACCAGCATAATCGGCGTCACTGTATCCACATAAAGTTGAATCTGCTTCTTTGCTTCTCTTGTATAAGATACCATAGTTTGATGTTCCCTTGAAATATCTTTAAAATCTGCTTTACTGCATTCCAGTCCGCTTCACTAGGTTGTTGCATCGCTCTAGCAGCTTTTGACACTTCAAAGCCTATATCAGGACGCATGGTTACCATCAGACACATTAGCGAACCTAAGACCTCTCTGTATTTAGTTGGGTTTTCCAAGAGTTTACTTTCACTGACTTGATTACGATCACAAAGTATACCGACGGAATTGGCTTCATCCATTTTGAAACGTTTGAGAATTCTGATTATGTGTGCGGATTGGTGAATGAAAATTCCATCATCTCTCCTTTCGATTTGTATTCCTAAATAATAGTTGGGAATACCGGCTGTGATTTTAATTTATTTTCTGAAGTTCGTTTAAAAATGTTTCGTTTTCCTCCTTATCTGAGCACACAATTAGTCCATCGTCAACAAACAAAGTGATAATTTACTTTCGATTACTTTTATTTCGAATAAACAAACACAGGTCAGATGTGCTTACGGATAACCCTTGTTTCTTAAGAAAATTTGAAAATTTCTTATTCCAGCATCTTGGAGCTTGTTTTAACCCATACAAACTACGATTTAGTTTGCACACTCTGTCGGTATCGTCTTCAAAACCTTTTGGTTTATACATGTACACTGCTTCTTCAATGTCACCGTACAAGAACGCGGTCTTTACATCAAAATTGTAAACATGCCAATTTTCTTTTGCTGCAACCGCAAAGAGAGTTCTTAAGGTACAGTTTCGTTTAGGCGAGGGTCGTATGCAATGACTGCATTCAGTGAATGCTTGCGACGGAAGAACGTAGTGGGGTAGTTTCCTTTGTGCATTTGGCGCGTGCGCGACTCCCTAGTATATCTATTCAATCATATGATTTACTTTTCGTGCATTACGAGTTTAAGATTTTTCTGTAAACAATATTTCTTACAGTAACAGATTTTAGGCAAGATTACAAACAACTATAATAATAATATAATCAGCATTTTAAATTAAACTCAACTTCCATTCAATATAAAACAATATAGTTATTTCAAGCTGCCATCTATCGAACATCAAACTTACTAGAGGACAATCACATCTTTGCATGTATTCTCTCTCTTTCGCGTTTTACCAACAATTTTATAGTATTTTCGTGCATTCTTGACGTAGCTTTTAATTCTCATCTCTGCTGAAGTTCATATTTGGCACAAAATAATTCCAAATTCAAAGAAAACCCGAATGAAAACTGCACAACACTCTACAACGCATGCGATTGCTGCAGCTTGACTGCTCTCCGAAGGAGTCGTTGCAACAGTTGCTAGCGACACCATGCGTCCGACGCGCAAACCAAACCGGCTTCACTGATTTCCCTTCAACGTGTTAATGCAGTGGCGCGTGCAGCAGTTGCTTGCGATTTTCGTATGCGAAAATCGCACAAACGAAACTGCACCTTTATTGTTTCATAACGCACTGCAGGACTAAAAGTTTCATTGAAATCAATACCCTTTTCTTGAACATGACCTCTTGTAACAAGTCTTGCACGAAAACGTTCTATTGTTCCATCTTCGTTTAATTTTGTGCGATAAACCCACCAATTGTCAATTAATTTCACATTGTTAGGACATTCAATCAAATCCCACGTTTTATTTTCATTTAATGCTTCTATTTCTTCTTTCATAGCAGAAATCCATTGAGAATTATTTTCCGAATTAATTGCTTGCTCAAATGTAACAGGATCATCGGCGCTACTTAACGCAGAATAGGCAACCAATAAAAAAAATCACCACTTATCATCCAGCAGGGCTGATTATTTTCTCTTTGTGGTCGCTGGGATGAAATATTATCTGCTGACGCATTTGTCTGACCTTCGCTTCTGCTTTCACGTGGAACTTCACCGTCAAGATCACTTGCACTAGGGATTGGTTTCTCTTCCTCCTTCGGAAGCGGCATTTATACTTCTGTGTTCGTGTGTTGGTTTTCTCTCTCTACGCGCTCAACATCACTCAACTACCTTGCTTTAAACAACACGTTATGGGATTTACCACTTTATGTAAAGCACGTACACTTTATATCCATCGTATTAAGTATCCAACCATATAACCAAAGACACTTTTATTGTCGAACTTCTTCCTAAATTGTTTAGGAATGTGTACAAAACATTTTGTTCCGAACACTTTTAGATGCTTAAGATTATGTAACTTAGTACTGTTCCATATTTCACTCGGTGATTTACGTGCGATAGGAGTCGAGCCCGTGTAATTTAACAAGTATACAGCGGTATAACAAGCTTGGGGCCATAGCCTTTTATTCAATCCGCTACACGATAACATTGATCTAGCAAGTTTAACAATTGTTCGATTTTCTCTCTCGGCATTTTCTGCTCCGTTGAGAAATATCTTAAGACATGCACTAACCTAACTTTTGTGTTTAATGTAGAAAATTCTTCTGAATTTACTAAAATTATCTTTAAAACACACAAAATATCTTTCGCCGTTACACGACGATTGAGTCATAGGTCCATTTACATCAACATTTATTACTTCGCCGACAACGTTTGGTCTGTCCATTCGCGATTTATATGATTTTCTGTGTGATTTTCCTAACGCACAACCATCACAACAATCATCTTTCTCCGACGAGTTCACTGGTATATTCATGCTTTGCAGCACTTGCTTGACATGCCGTTTATTTTGATGCCGCTGTTTCTCATGCCATAACTGCAAGCTGCTTTCTGAAGTAACTATATTTACAGTGGCTGGAATCAAAGGCTTCACGACACAAAAGTTCATCACGTAAGCTTCGGATTTCCACCTCCCCGTTGCTACGATACGATTGTCTTTCCGAATCACCACATTATTACGTTTAATGCAGACTTGATTTCTTTGTTTTACTTCACTGTGCATTGAGAATAAGTTTCTTGCAAATACCGGTACATACCTTTCATTATTCATATGTGCATTTGTCCATTTTCCATTCACATACGCTTTGAGGTTAACCCGACCGGACACCAACGCAGATGTTTTCTTATTGTCAGCTATCGTAACTGCAATAGGCTTCGCAAAAGGTTCGTATGTGACAAAATAATGTTTATTATTCGTCATATGCCAACTAGCACCCGAATCACAAATAAAATCATCTGTACTGTCACACGCATTTGAAGCTGTGAATGCTGAACTTTTGTTTACTACTATACTTGCCTGCACTGAATCAGTGGTCTTGGAATCACTTTTGAATTTAACATTTTTCTTGCTTAAACATTGAGACTTATAATGCCCATACATACCACACTTATAACACTGTATGGAGTCTGTTTTTGATTTAGTACGGTTTTTTTTTTTACCGAATTTGCATTCGATACCGGTTTCACTTTTCGCGCGTTTTTGGACCCGTTTGGAGTTCTGGTGGCAAAAGCATTTAAGTAAGAACTCGCATCATTACTTTGTTAGCGTTTTTGTATTGTGCAAAGTTTTCCCACTAAACACTGTGTGGTTCTTTTACTTTCGTCCATAGACTCCCACACGTTTATAAATTCTTGAAATTCGGAACCCACTGTAGATAACAGTTGTCCGTGTAACAACTCAACTGAAATGTCATGCGAACCACGTGCGCGTAACTTGGCGTTCATATCAGCAAACAACTTTTCAAACTTTGCTACGTAGGCGCAATAGAAACGTGCGGTTCCCGCCTTATGTTAAAAAATTCTGACATAAGAAGACTTAACCTTTGAACACTTGATTGTTCGTAAACACTAACTTGTCCCAGATGTCTTTTGTGTTAGTGTATGTTAAAACATAATTCGCCACATGAGCTGTTAATGCACTCGCGATTAACGACGCAGCTTTAGTATTTTTCCGACACCATTCTGCATACCTTTGTTTTTCAATTCACTACTGTCACTTTTCAATTCAGGACAGAGACACGTACCGCCTACATATTTCGTTAAATTATATTGGGTAAACATTATTTTGAATTTCCACTTCCACTTGTTTCATGTTTCGGGTCCACTGAGTTTATCAATTTTCACCTTCAGTTCGGCCATGTTGCTGTTTCTGCACACGCGAGAGGAAAAGTCTGGCACATATTCACTAGAAGAATTCTAAGCTTCTCTTCACACTCAATCTTCTTATCTGGTGCTCTGGAATCTGGGATGAATACTTCACCTTCCTTCTCTTCCTTACAAACTAAGATTATTTTCTCTTCTGCTTGTTCTTTCAATCACCAATTTAAGATTTCCTTCAAACTTGAACTGCTGCGATCTCGTGCATGGGTTTTCCGCTGGGCCCATAACCTGTTATTTTAATTAGCAGATATCGGGTTGCCGCAGTGAAAGACACAAAAACATTGAGTCCCATATATGTGTGTGGTATGAAGAACGAATACAAGAATGCTTTTAGTACACAATAAGTCATTAACTGCAACTTAAAATACGCTTCTGACTGATCTCAGCCATATTGTCCTCCGAACTGAAACCTCTAAAACAAAAGACGATCATACTGCGAGACAACTAGACTACATATCAGCAGTAATAATATACTTATTACATTGAACAATAGACGTCACCAACAACAAGATCAATTTATTCTTTTCGCCTCAACATTTTGTCTAGCTTTTCAAATGTTCTAACTTTGTATCATAAACAATAGGCTACGAATAGTTCTATCTAATAAGAATATTATTGTGTCCGACTTTAGGTATATAAGGTACGTATACCAGGTATACGTATTCCTCAGGTACACCAGGCAAATGCAGTGATGCCCCCTTCAACATAGGCCGTAGCCGATATCTTCCCGAATTTTTTCCCTTTCTCTATCTCGGCCTGAGCCTTAGCTGCCTAAAGGCCATAAATAAAAGTCAACAGTATATTATGGACTTAGAACTATTAAAGTGTTAAATAGACAGATATAATTATATTTTTTTCTACAGGAATATAATCACTTTATTTCCAATAGGCCTAAATGAAAATGATCCAATATTTCTGAATGTAAGAATACATATTTTTATGGATATTTCTCTTCCCTTTGGCAATGAGGGACAGTTTTATACCTTACATATTTTCCTCCAGATGGAAAGCCCCAAATTTTCGCCAACTATTGCAATTGGTATATAAATTATTTCATCAGTAAGAAATTTAACGTAATTTTTATTGGTGATACTAATACACCAGGAATCAACTAGAAAAGTGGTGAGATATTTTCCAAATATCATTACATAAAACAAAATTCGAACATAATCCTTGAAGTTGTTTAATTACTAAGCCTGCGACAACTCATTGCCTAAAACAATGACGAAGCCTCGTCTTCTATTCTGGATATCTTCCTCACAAATATAGATAATTGCATGTTAATTTATAACCCACCCGAATTGATTTCCCGAGATAGATACCATCCTCCTTATTTATGCTTATTTGGTGTTATGGAACAAGATAATGCTGATATGAAAGAGATGTTAGCGAATATGATAGTGAAATAATTATTCAAAGGATAACTTTGATGGAATTTTTTCAGATTTCAGAGGTATGTGTGATAGTCTTAAGCCCTCATGTACACTGCAAATATATTCACAATAGCTTCAATAACAATATCCCCAGGGTTTCTTTTTCCAAAAAAGGTACGTTCAAATTGGGATCCCTGGATGTCCAAAGAATTAAAGATACTAAGAATTAATAAAATGACAAGATACTTCATTAAGTACAAAAAAAAAGGTGAGAACCACTGGTATCAGAGCATGTTTGCGAAAAGAGATCAAGAGAAGGTACAAATCAACCAAAAATGAGTATATGATCCACGTGGAGAGCAGTCTTAGAAGTAATAGCAGTTATTTTTAAAAAAATACAATAAAAAAGCGCAGATCAATATTAATTGCATAAAACACAATCGTATTAAGGTAATTGACAAACTTCAAATAGTTAATATTTTTAAAGAATGCTATGATATCATTTTTAATAAGCCTGATTCACAAGCGTCAATAGCCATTCAGGATACAATGAATGCAATTATTGGTATACCACATATCCCAGAAGAGGGGGTAAGGACCGCAATAAAGAAAATTAATACTCATTCTGCCATTGTAACTGATTTCATTCCTAATCATGTTATTAAAACTTGCTCTGACTATTTTGCTCCTACACTGGTCGACTTGTACAGTACAATAAATCACTTAGACAAGGTACCTATGCTACTGAATGGAAGAGGGCATATGGAATCCCGATATACAAAGCTGGTGATAGATGTTTACTTACTAATTATAGACCTATAACAATTTTAAATTCCATGGCCAGAATATTTTTGTGAATATCTACAGTTTAATTTGAAACAAACATTGGATGAAAGGTAACACGGTTTTACTCCTGGTACGCGGACTATAACTAATTTGGATAATTAACTTTATACAAAGGTCTTCTAGATCACAATGTGATGTAATATATATTGACATGAACAAGGCTTTCGACAGCGTAAATCACGACATTCTGTTAAATAACTTTCGATGATTGGATTATCACCCGTGTGTGCTACCTGGTTCAAGAGCTATTTAACTGACAAAAGGTTCAGTATTAAATTAGGCGATTTCATCTCCGACGAATCTTTTATGTATAAAGGCATAGTGCAAGGCTCCCCATTAGGCCCTCTATTGTTCAACATTTATATCAATAACTTATGTAATAAAATTACAACTCCTGTACGCAGGCGATTTAAACATCTTTAAAGAAGTGAATAATCATGAAGATAATTGTATATTACTAAGGGATTTAGATCGTATTAACCAGTGCAGTGGTGTCTAAAAAATAACATCCAAACTAGCTTAAAGAAATCCAAACCTGTAAGCTATACCAACAAAACACAGTATTACGTTAGCATAAGGTGGAAAACATGGGTTTAGACAAGGCAAAAAAAGCATTAAAGATTTAGTTGTTATCTTTGATTCCACGCTAAGTTTTAACGAACATATTAACGGACTTATATGTGATTCCCGAAAATTAATTGGATTTCGTTCTTATCAATGGTATGATTTTAACAAAATCATTACGTTTTTAGTTTTATATACTATTGTTGTGAGATCCAGGCGAGAATAAGCTTCCAATGTTTGGAGCGATATATCTAAAACGGATTACAATAAACTTGAAGCAGTACAAAGATGTGTTTTCAAATTACTATATTTTATATTACTCTTTTAATTATGATGATTGGTGCGAATACTTCAATTTTGAAACTCTGGAGCAAAGAAGAAAGTATCTTAACAAGAACTTTTTACTGAAAAGTTTAACGAACTTATTATCTTGTAATCGTTTTATAAAAAAAAAGAATATTTTCACTGTACCCTTGTACCAAACAAGAGATCACCATGTACTGACTACATCTGATAACGGTGACAAACTGCTCAAAAGACTTATTTGTAATTATGAATCTTATTAATTCGACTGTTGGATTATTTTTTACTATCACTATGTAATAACTCATGTTTCCACTTTATTGTATTTTTACCATAGAGTTATAAAATCTCCACTAGAGTTAAGACTGGCGCTGCGAACGCGGCGCCACTTGAAAGTTGGGCGAGTGTATACGTTCGTTTGTCAACATACATGTTCGTTTGGCAAAACATCACGTATTGTGAGTTGTTACGCTTTGCTCTTTGACATTTTTGATATAGTTTTTTGTATTTGAGAAGAAAACGCCGGTCTCCCAAGCAGCTTATAGCTATACTGAGAGATTTAAGAAGGAAGTAATGTATCTTTTTACAAATAAATGATCATAATTATAATACTGTATTATTCCGTGAAAAAAAAAATCATTATGTAAGACACTGTTTCGTGCAGTTTATATCTGTGCTAGTAATATAAAAGAAAACACACATCTTTGATTAGAATTATTTGATGCATCATCATGTTAGATTCATAGTTATAAAACTGTCCCTCATTGCCAAAGGGAAGAGAAATATCCCTTTGCACTGCACTGCCAGAAGCATGTTATACAGGAAAAAGGTTTTTTTGGCGAAATCGGCGATTTCGAGACCTCGTAAGAAAAAGATGTTAAAGATAGGAATATGAGCTTTCAGAGTTAAGGAGATATGGCAAATATGTGCAGGTGTGCAAATTTTCATACTCGTAGCTTGAAGCATATTCGAGTTGTGGACCCCTGAAATTGCGTATTTTAGGCTTACTCATTCATACACTCACATTCACTCACTCACTCATATTGTTTAGAGTGTTCGGGATAACTAGAAAACATGATTTATGGCATGAAGGTGGAGGATGATAAATAGGTAAAGGGAAAAAATCCATCATTTTGAAAAGTCGCCATCTTGTATTCATAATGGCCGCCAAACGTAAAATTTCAAAGAATACACAGCCTAAATGGCTGAAGCTAGAAAACCGAAATTTGGTATGAAGGTACATCATCTTTAGCAGGTTAAGGAAATATTACAAAATCTTGAAAACGTTGTCACTTTGAATCCAAAATGACCCCAAAATGAAATTTCCATAGAATACACAGCCCAAACGGCTGGAGCTGGAAAAACGAAATATAGTATGACGGTACACACCATTAGTAGGTTCCAAAATGTCTCCAGACACAATCTTGGAACCAAAATGGCGGACCTCATAATCCATTTTCCACGTCGTTTGAGATACGTAATTTGGCATAAATGTGTATTATCAAGAGTAGTTTAGGAAAATATTACATTTTGAAAAAAGTCGCAATCTTGGAGTGAAAATGGCAGCCCACAAACATTTTCCACACCGTTAGACATAGAGAAACGCAATTCGGTATGAAGGTGTACCATCACGATTAGGTCACGACAATATAAGATAATGTTAAAAAGTCTCCATCTTTAATCCAAAATGGCCGCCCAAAACCCATTTTCCAAACCACTGAAGCTAGAGAAACGAAATTTGGTATGAAGATGTACCATCACGAGTAGGTTACAATAAATGGGGCAAACCACCCGAGGTATAGGGAAGATCTGCACCATGGGGGCGCAGTCCTCCGGAGAGTCTGGTTGCGATAAAAGGAGCGCAGTCCTCCAAAGATCCACAAGTTGTGAGCGCAGCCTGCCACGGGATACTGGAGGCAGCGCCTCCAGCGAAGCAAATATATCAACATGCACGGCAGTGCATGAGCCAAGTTCTTCACGTCAGAAAACGTCAGCACTGCCAGAAGCATGTTATACAGGAACAAGAGTTTATGGCAAAATCGACGATTTGGGGGCTCCGTAAGAAAAAAGATGTTGAAGATAGGAATATGAGCTTTCGCCGTTAAGGAGATATGGTAAATATGTGAAGATGTACAAAATTTCATATTCGTATCTCAAACTATGTTCTAGTTGTGGACCCCTGAAATTGCACATTTTAGGTTAACTGACTCACTCACTCATCATATTGTTTAGAGTGTTTGGAGTAAGCTAGAAACATGAAATTTGGTATGAAGGTAGAGAATGATAAGTAGATAAAGGAAAAATTCCGACATTTTGAAAAGGTCGCCATCTTGGATTCAAAATGGCCGCCAAACCTAAAATTTCAAAGAATACACAGCCTAAACGACTAAAGATAGAACAATGAAATTTGGTATGAAACTACATCATTGATAGCAAATTAAGAAAACTTTTTAAAAATTTGAAAAAGTCGCCATTTTGGATTCAAAATGGCCGCCAACCTTAAAACTTTAAAGAATACACAGCCTAAACGGCTGCCGCTAGAATAATAAAATTTAGTTTGACAGTACATTATTAGTAGATTATGAAAATATTACAAAATATCTGTAAAGACGCCATCTTGGATCCAAAATGGCGGGCGTCATAAATCCATTTTCCAACTGCTTGAGCCAGAGATACGAAATTTGGCATAATGATGTATTATCAAGAGTAGTTTAGGAAAACATAACAACGTTTTAAAAAATTCACCATCTTTGATTCAAAATGACAGCTGAAATACCATTTTTCACATCGTTCGAGATAGAGAAATGAAATTTGGTATGACAGTGTATCATCACGAGTATGTCACGAAAATATAAGAAAACGTTAAAAATGTGTCCATCTTTTATCCAAAATACCCGCCTAAGCCCCACTTTATAACGACTGAAGCTAGAGAAACGAAATTTGGTATGAAGGTGTACCATTACGAGTAGGTTAGAATAAATTCGGCTCGTCTCCCCTACTAGGGTACAGTTCCCAGCTGGAGCCTGATTGCGATAAAGGGGTGCGCCCCAGCGAGGCCATCTTGGAATTCTGGGGGCAGCGCCCCAATGAGGCGAAGCGAGTATATACATTACACAAGTGTAAAAAGCTGCGAAATACGAGCAAAAGCACCAGGGGTGCAAACTGTCCAGTCAACTCCTTCAACCTTAAAAAGTGGTGAAATGGAATATGGATGAGCCTAGTTCCTCGCGCCAACTTCCAATACTCCTGCGTGTCCCACCAAGTTTTACTCGTCACAAACGTTAGCACTGCCAGGAGCATGTTATACAGGCAGAATGTGGAAGTTTCCCCATTCGGACGCAGCGCTCTGGAGTATGAGGGAATATCTGCATCATGTGGCGCAGTGCACTGCAGATTCTGGTTGTGATAAAAAGACGCAGTTCCTCCAAACTCCTCAAGTTCGATGCGCGGCCTGCCGCGGGACTCTTGGCGCAGCGACGCGAGCGAATCGAGGGGAGTATCAACACGTACGGTAGTGCATGCATCCGAGTTCCGCGTGTCACAAAACGTCAGCATGCTATACAGGAACAAGAGTTTATTGCGAAATCAGCGATTTTGAGGTTCTGTAAGAAAAAAGATGTTAAAAATTGAAATATGAAATTTCGAAGTATGACGGTATATCATCACTAGTAGATTACAAAATATCTGCAAAGATATCATTTTGAATCCAAAATGGCTGACTTCATAATCCATTTTCCAGAACGTTTGAACTAGGGATACGAAATTTGGCATAAAGGTGTATTAACAAGAGTAGTTTAGGAATAATTTACATTTTTGAAAAAGTTGTTAACTTGGATCAAAATGGCCGCACAAAAACTTTTTCCACACCATTCGAGCTATAGAAACGAAATTTGGTATGAAGGTGTACCATCACAAGTAGGTAACGGCAATGTAAGTAAACTTTTTAAAAATCGCTTTCTTTAATTCAACATAGCCGCCAAATACCATTTTCCAAACCACTGAAGCTAGAGAAACGAAATTTGGTATGAAGGTGTACCATCACGAAAATGTTTCAATAAATGGATCAAACCACCGCTATGAGCGTGAAGCCCCCGAGGCGATATGGGAAAAGGTCTGCACAGCATGGGGCGCTGTCCCCAGAAAGTCTGATCACAATAAAGGGGGCGTAGCCCTAAAAATTTGAAGTTGGGGCGCACACGGAATTCTGGGGCAGCACACCCAGCGAGGCGAACCCAGTATATATATACACGTATAAAAAGCTGTGAAATCCGAGCAAAACATCAGATGATGTTCGAGCCTTAGGCTTGGTGGTGGTGGATTTTAGGACCGCCAGCAGGAAGCAAATTTGCTGTATCATCACAAGTAGGTTACAATAAATATGACAAAGCTTCCCTATGTTTCAGTAAATATCTCATTCCCACGGATGGTGGGTATGGGAAAAATCTGCAACATGGAAGCACAGTGTCCTGGAGAGTGGTTACGATAAAGGGGCGTAAGTACCTAAAAACTCGAAGTTGGGGGCGCAGCCAGCTACGGGGGGCGAGGACCTAAACGAGGCCAAGCGAGCAAGTATATATATATATTATACACGTACAAAAAGCTGTGAAATCCGAACAAAAACACCAGAGGTGCAAAAAGTGGAGCCAAGTTCTTTAGCCCTAAAAAGGTGTGAAATGGGAGACGGATGAGCCAAGTTCCTTGGTGACAGCATGTAACAGGAACAAAGGAACTTGGCGCGAGGTGGCAAGGTTCATGATCCTCAAGCTATAAGGGTGGTGGGGATCCTAAAACCCACTACGTCCACCGCCACCAACCCTAAGGCTGTTGCCAGCTCGCGTCAAGTTCCTTTGTTCCTGTTACATGCTGTCACCAAGGAACTTGGCTCATCCGTCTCCCATTTCACACCTTTTTAGGGCTAAAGAACTTGGCTCCACTTTTTGCACCTCTGGTGTTTCTGTTCGGATATATTATACACTTGCAAAAAGCTGTGAAATCCGAGCAAAAACACCAGAGGTGCAAAAAGTTCAGCCAAGTTCTTCAGCCCTAAAAAGTGGTGAAATGGAGGACGGAAGTTCCTTGGCGACAGCATGTAAGAGGAACATTGGAACTTGGCGAGAGGTGGCAAGATTCATGATCTTCAAGCCATAAGACTGGTGGCGGCCCTAAAATCCACCACGCCCACCACCACCAACCTAAGACTCGAAGTCGAACATTATGAACCTTGCCACCTCTCGCCAAGTTTCAGTGTTCCTCTTACATGCTGTCGCCAAGAACCTTGGCTCATTCATCCTCCATTTCACCACTTTTTAGGGCTCAAGAACTTGGCTGAATGTTTTGCACCTCTTGTGTTTTGCTCGGATGATGAGATATCATGAACCAGAATTTGGGTTATGGTCATGAGTTCATTGTTTTCATGTAATAAGGGATGCACTATAGATACTTCCTCGTCAATTGAGTTAGGATATCTATCTAACATAAACGGACAGCTATTATTTATGTTTACTGTGGAATTCAGTTTACCTAGAGCGGTATTCTCTTGTTACAAATACACTAATCGATTCAGCACAGGATCTTCCACGGAGTGGGAACACAAATAAAAGCAGTAAAATGAAATCGAGAAACCTATGCTAACTAAATGCATACATTTTTTAAAACGCTTGAAGTAAGCAGGATTGACAGATGACGACAATACATAAATGTAAGAAATATCCAATGATAAACTGAATTGTGAACATTCATGAATTGCCGTCATACATGGTATAATATGAATACGTTAGGATAGGTTAGTATAGTCCACGAAAGAACATCGGAAATTGACGGCGTAAGTACATAATTTTGAAGATTTCTCCTTGGCGTAAAAGTGTAAGTTAGAAAATTATGCTAAGACATTTATCCATGGTTATTAGAATCTTCCAATGGAAGATACATTATATGCAGGGTTATTACAAATGGTTCATCGTATTTCGAAGTACTGTATTTTCAAAGTGTCAAATATATAATAATGATTGATACATGAAAAGAAGCTGAAACTTAACAAGTTTTCACGTGACTAACCAGGTGTCAGCAAGAGTCTACTAAGTGGTACCAGCTGGCAGAACAAATGGCACCAGTTTGTGACACGAGTGCCCCGCATCGTTGGATTGGGCGTGTTGGTGAGCATGACATGCTCTGTTCGCATTGTCCCTCAGGTCTCCTGATCTAATGCCGTGTGACTTCTTCCTTTGGATGGTATGTTAAGGACTGTGTTTACGTCGCACCACAGTCAATAAAACTGGTAGAGCTTAGGGAAAGCATCAGTACTGCTGTGATGACCATTGACAGTGGAATGCTACAACAGCGTTGTCAGGTCTACAGATTTTTCAATGGAATACGGAAAATCAGATTTTTTGTATGATCTACAGATTTTTCAATGATTTACCCACAACTGAATTTAAGCTTGAAAATCACCCCTGTCCCACCAAGAAAACATGTAACTTTATCAGGATCAGGAACCACCAGTTCTTTTTTCTAATTCAATAGGCTTTTGTCTGCATACCCGTGCCGCCTAGAGAGAGAGAGAGAGAGAGAGAGAGAGAGAGAGGCTGAGGTGCATTTTCCTTTTCTTCCACCCTCCCTTCAACCACTCTTGTCTTCTTTTCCAGTGTGGTTGCAAAGTGACCGCTTCCTACCTTCGGGGAGTTATGACAAAGTTATTGGAAACTGAAAATCTGGGAAGAGCAGAGAATGACTAACAGGAGAGGGAGAAAAAGATTAAACCCACATAAGGCCATGAGACTATAAATAGCAGTCAAATGTCAATTGTTAATCTTTTTTTTTTTTCCTGAAAACATGAAATATAGCCTCAATTTTTTTTTTTTTTAATTTTATTTTAGACCCTTCTCTGAAGCAAAACAACTACTTTCTTGTTTCCATCTCTACTAAAACTTTCTGGGTGTCAGAAATGATCCATTTCCTGGTCAGTGGTTAGAGTAGGTAAGAAAAAAAAGTTTGCAGACATTTCTCCAAATATTTTTGTATTTCTACAGATATTTTTAGCAATATCTACAGATAACTTCAATTCCGAACCTGACAACGCTGTGCTACAAAAGGTATCGACAGAAATGATTATCACTTGGATGTGTGGCGTGTGCCGTGTGACCAAGAAGGCACATATAGAAAATTGTAGTGAATGAGGAAAACTTGGTGAGTTTCCGCTTCTGTTCATGTACAAATCACTATTATGTGTAATACGTTTGAAAATACAGTATTTTGAAATTTGATGAATCATTTGTAGTAAACCTGTATATTGTCACCTGACAAGCACTCTGGTTTCTGTTTTATGTATGAATGTAATGGATATTTGTAACAAAGAAACAGAAATATGACTACAATGTAAACAAGTATTCCAACCGACAGAAACTCCTCCATTTAACGATATCACTGCTAGCATCAAACCTACTTTAACTATTTAAAACATTCTTCTTCATTTGTCACAAATCACGTTTTAGGTCCATTGATAGCAAAGCTAGAGGAACCTTCTATTGCCGCTCATGGTGTCCGTCCGTCCGTGTACAGAATGAAATTGAATCTCAGGAACTACAAGGTGTAGAGAGATGTTTGAGGTATCGTTCGAAAGGTCATGACTAAACCAGATCAGGCCCACCAGAACCGTCTTGATTAGTGCTGTGGTTCAGTGCTGACAGCCCATTTTCTAAAAAATCAATTGCTCAAATTGCTTCTAGTCAGTTAGACCCAGCTGTGCTAAACTTGGTGTAAACATTATTCGACACAAAATGCATACACACTGAGAGAGCTTACGTTGCCAAGCAACACACTTACCAGTGTTGTCAGCCTATTTTCTATGAAATTATCTTTTTTAAATTACTCCATTATTTTCGTCATAGCATCACCAAATTTGGTTTAAAACATTGTTTGGAACAATAGGAACATATTGCGAATGTTCCCTCTCTCCAGAACCACGTTGTCAGTGTTGCCAGTTCATGCTAAAACATATCTCATGAACCATAAAGTGTAGAGACGTAACTTTAAAGTAGTCAAAATGTACGTGCAGGAACAAAGAAAAGTTGTCGGGGGAAGCTTGCCCCCTTATACTTACATGAAAATTTGCTAATAGTTAATAATAAGCGTCTCTCTAACGTGAAAGACGAAATATAATAGCAAACAATTGTGTGCATAAGCAGAGGTATTTTATAAAAAATAATGCTTGCGTTACTAAAATGCTATCAAGGGACCGGAGCCTTTGCGATTATTAGTAGAATCGCAACTCTAACTTGTTTAAAGTATAATCTTTCTTTATAATCTGTTACTCTTCTGTCCTTTGATCATGAATATGATATGATTCTCTCCGAATTATTCTCTACAATGACAATAAACTCTCATGTCCCTACTGAAACAGTATTAAAAGGAATTAGTTACAGAGTGTGTTGAACCACTTCAAACCCCTGTTTTTAAATACCTTCTATATTACAACAGTCATTTATAATAATGCTTTGTAGATATGGGCAGATCCTTTAAAGTAAGCTTATCTTTCTTCACTCGTCCAGACTTGCGATCTGCTTTTCATCGTAGAGTAATCTTTCTATTTTTTCTCTTCAAACATACCTTCAATTCCATACTTCAAAATACAAATTATGGGTAAACAATTTCCCAACTACACAGGTGTTTCTCTGAGTTTGTCTGAATACATCCACTTGTGGTCTTGAAAGCACTGGATGTGCTGTTGCAAACTTGATTTTTTTTACTATATACAGTTAAACAACTGATAGGTTGATACCAAAATTTCATACTTTTATTTAGTAGACATGGCAACAGCAGGATGTTTCCTATAGTAATAGGCCACTAGCAGTCAATGACAGACGTGCTGTCATCTGCTTTTCGTGGTTCTTATTCGTGATTAGAAACTGGTTAATACGTGACTGTAGTTTCGTTTCTTCTTTAGCATTTCTAGTATTGACCCTCTTTACCGTGCTATCATTATCCACTGGGTCCAATCTCGAAGTTTAAGAAATTGTTATCATCAGTCCTTCACTGAGTGCCAAATAATTCCCAAACATCAAAACATTTATAGTTTACTCTTTTTTCTCTTCAAATTTTGATTTTTGTCGAAATATCCTTTGCTTTAATTGCATACTGCTTCGGTTTCTCTATACGCTCATCCTAATTTCATATTCTTTACAGCTCAACTTCTTGCTAACTGAGGTTCAGTTTCTGTATCATGCATTATCTGCAAATCTAACACAGTCCCCATGAACAAAAGCCGCCTGAGGGCTCGTTTTCAAGCACGCTTACGTTGCTTGCGATTAGGGTGAATAGCCAATTGAAAATTGAAACACTTGGTGTTTCGTGCTGTAGTTTTATTACGTGTTGTAACACGTGTTTCAATTGGCTGTTCACCCAAATCACAAACTAAACACGCAATTCAAGGGGCTTGAAAATGAGCCCTCTTTGTAGGGGACCGACGTCCGGACTCCGGATTAGTGGCGGCTGCCGTCAAGGAGGTGGCTTGAAGTTGGGTTGACGGTGAAGCCCATCAAGTCGGCTCTTGAGCGACAAAAGGACGTCGGCTCAACGTATGGATTTAAGGTGGCTGCCGATGAGGCCGGATATTTCTTAACTGTACGGCATTATGGCGGTTTGCAGTAGGTGGCCCAACTGCTAATCCCGCTCATTTACCAACGCAGATATGTAATGCCACCTTACCACAATGCCATCAGCATCATCAGCAATGTTGTAAATTACTAGACGAGTCATGATGGGAGAGAAAAAGACACGAAGCACAGAAGCAGTCTTCACAGCTATAATGCCTGTGTTTCTTTCATAGGGCTGACGAGTCAATAACCCGCCCAAATAAAAACTACAGATATCGCAACAACAAGGGCTTATTCATCGTTCTAATAGAATGACAATCTGTGTAGTAAACCGAACAAGAAACCTTGAAAATTTACTATTGCAAAATGTTATCCTATGTCAGTGACAGTAAATAAATATTTCCCTTCTGGTGCCTACTCAAGATTATTTTTTCTAAAACTGCATTTTGCAGAGGTTGCTAATGATTCCGCTGAAAACAAAAGTCTCAATTTGCGGGATTATAAGTCGACGTAACGATTTTTACTGTCGGAAACAAAACGCATGCACTCTCGCACAGGCGCAGTACTGTTTGAACTATAAACTATGAACACTGACAAGTATCTCTTTCAAATTTTCTAGCTTGGTCTAACGATTAACGTATCAGAAAGCTAATCCGGAGGTCTCGGGATCGAATCTTGGCGTGGTTGTTTTTACATATTTCTTTTTCAAGATCAATGTTTTATTTAATTTTTTCTATGTACATAAGCATTAGGAAATTTAATAATATTAGTGACCATTGCTTAGGTTAGATTAGAAAAGTCAGTTTCAGTGATTTTTTTCTTATTGCATACGCGATTCGCACAAGAGACATTGTTTCCATATGGACTCTCCTTAGACACATGTTGATTTTTTGAAAGAACGGAACTTTCTAGGACGGGACTTATGAGACAAATATACACTTACCTCTGTATCTCTCTCTCTGTGTGTGTGTGTGTGTGTGAAAGAGAGAGAGAGAGACTATTAGTATGGTAATTAAATGATCGGTTGTGGGGAGTTACATGAATGTGGAACGTATTGTATAATTTTTCATATAGTAAATATAAAGCATTTTAACACAATCCATATCATCATTCTCCCATTCCTTTCTAAGTCCTTCTACCTCTTTCAGTCCTTTTTTTTTTTTTTTTTTTTTTTTTTTGCCGAAGAGTTTATGAGACCTCCTCTTACTACCCACTAAAGATTTACACCTTACTCCTCTTTCACCCCTCTAAAGATTTAAAATACCCTGAGAACATTTTTTATAAAAGAATGACTGCTCTAATACAAAATCCTATCGACCATTCTAGTACCGAATTCAAGCCTTTAGTTTGAAAAGATATGGATATCAACAATAATAT
>JAGDQP010006777.1:26309-44830 GCA_022664845.1 Lepisma saccharinum | reverse complement strand
TTTTAGTAAGCTGTCTTCAAGGCCTCGGTTCGCTTCATAACTGATCTCAGGGAATCTGTGGGCGAATAGAAGAGTAATAAATAATAAGATGCCCCTTGTTACCCAGGACTTAGTACAGCACTTGGGCGGGACGACACTTATTATGATAATGATAGCCTAAGGTGTTACACCTCAGAATCAACAGCGTCAGTCGTAATAAAAAGCAGGTAATATAAACTATTCATATATCCAATAATATATATGTCATATATTGTGGATATTCTCTCTCACTAACCCAAACTCAGCAAGTCTATAACAATATCATATCATATACATTATGTGCATAAAATTCAGACATCGAATTATTAATTAAACTTTTCAGTAATCGCATCGAGGTTTAAATAATAACAATAAAACAAAAACATAATCTATATGTAAAAAAGCAGCATGAAAACATCAATTCATTAATGTTCTATCATTTAAAATTCCCGCAAGCATTTAATCACGACATCTAACGGTACTTGTTTATCAGAGTTTACACTTCCAGACCGGTTCCAGTGCTGCCATCTATTGCATAGAACTCGAACTCGGTGTACCTTTCCATATCTTCAATTCCATATAATACATACTCATTAGAAGTTATAAACAGTTTTCGTAACACAAAGGAATAAAAATATGCGAGCCATTCACAATACGCATCCATGGAGTACTGGCTAGAGTGACAGACAACAAACAAACAAACCTGAAGATTGTAGGTTCGAATCCGACTGCAGGCTACTGGAAAATTTACAAAGTAATTAATGTATATTTACGAAGTCAGTGAAAAAATACAACTAAAATATATATACCAGTATTCAATAACCATCCATCAAGAGGAGGTTAAATGTTCTATTTTCGCCAACTGACTGAAAAAGATGCTGCTTCGGTTGAGAATTCAGTGGGTGGAAGTTGGGATCTGGTGACTCGATGTCGGCCCGCCCTAGTCGGCTGAACGTCGAGTTTTGTGCAACATCCGGTCATTAGGCCGATATCGGCCCACTGTAATTTTGCCCATGGGGCTTATTTATATCCATTATGAAAACAGGGCATGTCACAGGACATTCTAGAAATTCCTAAGTAAATAAAATAGCCTGTCTGGACACGTTAAAGATAGCCTTAAAAACCAGTTCTCCCATAACCTTCATATAAGTGTTACGGAGGATCGTTTTAATGTAAAGTTTTACCTTTGACTTTTAGCATCTGATAAAGCATGATAAGATGAAGCACAATATAATGAGCTACGGGCTTTTTAACGTGTTCAGCTAGGTCATTTTAATTACTTAGAAAACAATTACTATGTTTAACACATAACTTTTTGTCCACTGTTTCTCTCTGTTGCAAACCATAAAGTACATACAGTATATCTTGGATGCAGTTATTTTCATGAGAAAACAAAAATTGAGAACTTCCAACTTATTTTATTTCATATGATGTGGAATAATTCCACAAAACCCGTTTAACACTTTTCTATAAAACCACGTTGATTTAGTGTGTATATTTTTTTTACTAATAAAAATTATTCTGTTACTGTTATATACTTTGTGTCATGCAACAAAATCAGTGAACTGAACTGCACGCTATTTATTATTATTTTAGGTTGCAACACAAAAGCTAAAATTCACATAAAAGAATAACTGAACTCCAGTGCAATAAAACCAAGACAACACGTATTTAATGGATATTGCTTTCCATAAACGCCTAAATATCTACTGAAAGAAGACTGATTAAAAGATAACCTATGTTTTTGGACTATAAAGACCTGAAATTACGAAAGGAATATTAACAAAAGTCTACTAACTATCAACAACGATATACAGGTAATTACTTAAATGGAAATT
Source organism: Lepisma saccharinum (assembly GCA_022664845.1). NCBI lineage: Eukaryota > Metazoa > Arthropoda > Insecta > Zygentoma > Lepismatidae > Lepisma > Lepisma saccharinum. The sequence goes on along the minus strand of JAGDQP010006777.1, from coordinate 42,974 downwards.
TATACATTATGCACGTGATTACAACACATACTACTAATAATATTGATTAGTTTGTTCTTGTTTAAAAAATAGTCTTAAATTTTAGTACCAAAGGAAGAAAGTAAAAAGACTTTAATAATGGAACATTCATTAGTATGTAGTACCTGTATATATCACTTAGAAATAGTGGTGAAAAGTTATTATTCTGCGTCAAAACCAACAATCGAAAGGTATAATCAGATAAATGAATAAGGCTCATTTCTATAGAAATTGAGAGTCTTACATTTGTCTAATGATCTGCCATTTATGCTCATAATTCCGAACTATTCAGCTGTTACTTACCGTTGGGATGACATTCTGCTTTATACTATGGCCGAAAAGCAAACTCTGTTTATGAAATTCTTCGAAAACTGTTTGAGTTTGCCATTTAAAAGGGGTTTGTCTTACTACCTGAATTTTAAAGTATGTATTGAAATACATAATAGCAAGCTTCGATATTAGCGTGTATGAATTTCTAGTGAGGATCAGTGAACCACTCTTGAGAATATATCTTAGTAATGTCAATTGTTTTGTGCCTTCTAACATTAATTTGAAAATATGGAGCAGAAATAAATAACACGATTCCAACAGGAAAATGCACAACTTTTTCCATTAGTGAAATACTTAAAATTAGTGGTATAGATCTTCACTCACAGTTTCTGTGAAACTACAGTTTTTATCATAATTCATTTTAACGTGTTTATTTAAAAAATTGAAATGAATAACTGATTAATGTCGTTTATAAATCTTTGAGCTATAGACTCTATATCTACATTGTCTCACACTCCTCTTAGAATTTCCTGCATAAATCTTTTGTGTATTTATTAACTTCTGTATTTCAATTCTAAATGGAGCTCACAGCACAATATACGTCAATATCACACCTGAGAGATTATATCAGTCAATGAATACAACATACAGAATAAGACAAGAGGAAAAAAGTGGTGAAGCATCTATTACACACACCATCTCAGAATTTCACCTAGAAAGACTAAGAAACTTTTCCCTGTAATGAACCATCAGGGAACTGTTTAAGTAGCGTTCAAGTGTTCGTTGATCTCCTTAAAGGCCTGAGGGACTGAGCTTGTACACTACATAACTCTGCTGCTGCTGCCAATTTCCCTGTCAACTGATTCCCGTTCTTTTATTCATACACTGGAATTCTATATTATTTTATCTTTTGTGCTACATACAAATAATTCATTGTTTACATCAGATGTTCCTTGCATAGACTAAACGCACTAAAATTCAAATATGTAAGTTTGAATAACATCAAAACAAGTGGACATTTTTTTTCTAAAGTTTGTGTATAACGTTGTTCTTTTTTTTTTTTTTTTTTAGTTGACCTGTGAAGCGATATTGTCAATTTATTTTTAACTAGTTGCGAAGCATTTCTATGAGATTAAACATGTTTGTTTTTAATTTTTTTGTTATTCTCGCAAATGCTGAAGGAAAAAAAAACTTAGCAATAACTTTTGTTTAATTTTGTTATCTTGCAGAAAATTATGAAAATCGTAATCATTTCGGTAAAATTTGGTTGAAAATATATGTGAGTATTGCTAAGAAAATATACCAAATTTTATATTTTTCCGGATATTTGGTTGCAGAGTTACAAGATGTTTAACACATACTGTTTGCTTTGAAAATGTCAGCTTCGGTGGTCACCAAATTTTAGACGTGGTTATACAAAATATTAAATATCTCTGCAGTAATAAGATTTCTTTATTTCACTCCAAGTTTCTTTATTTGTGTTAGAATATAATAAGGAATAACGACTACCAAAAAAGTTCGGCCCTTTATATATGTTGAAGAAACGTTTTGAAATTGAAAATAAACCTTTCATTTTGCTACTAAACAGAGTATGCATCAATCATCATTATCAAAAGAGGCAGAACTCAAAAACAGATGAAAGTTCAAAAAATAATAAACAAAGAACGTTAAACGCTCGCTTTAAACTATTGTAGTGGCTTTTAGCATGACAATAGAGTTATTCTAAAATGTATGAGGATAAAACGTAAGTTTACGTGGCGAGGACCAAATTGTGCGCTTACCTTCAAAGTGGTACATTATCCTATCTCCCATCGTATCGTCTAACTAAATGGCGATTAAAAACACGACAAGTTTCAAGTTTCGTCAAATAATGCATTGGCTTCCTCAGGTGAAAAAAATATAGGTTAAAAAGTTGAAGGTATAAAAGAAGCCGTCCGCAGATATGGCCTTTGTCAGTTTTCTTTGCAAGTGAAATATAAAATGGCGGTCCAGAGGGGGGGAAATGGTACGTGCAATGTTGACACAGTGTGCTGCGAAATGGAATGTTGTCGCCAGATACTAAAGCAGAAGGACTTCGATGAACAACTGTGTGTTTGGTTATGTGTGGGAAGTTATGTGTATACCGTAACGTTCTTTATGGTAGGGTAGGTAGAGACGAATTATGATACACGAAATCTTTTTAAACCCTTATCCTCCATTTTATTACACAACTATGCAAGTGATCCTAAATCAAGATGAACCTCTGCTTCTTTTTCAAGTGATGGTGTAGGATTCTGTAGTTCCAGACTCAGTGTAATGATGTGTCTGGCTACTAGGTGGTTTCGCAAGGAGCTTCAATCCGAACAGCAGATTGAAGCAAGAGGAAAGGTGCTCCTATCCCGACAGCAGATACGAGAAATAATGTGAGAGGTGTTCCGACCCGAAAGCAGGTAGGAGGAAGGTTGAAGGTGTTCACTCCCGACGGCAGAGTGACCTAGAGGTCCCAGATGTCGGTCCTTTTATATTCAATCTTCGGATCTTCTGGTAGATAGCATCGGTGATAGTGACGTTCTTCTTCGTGGGCACGTGATTGTTGATATCAGCAGACATGTGCTTATTACGTTGCACTCACGTGCACGACACATTATACAATACATATGTTTATTATTTTTTTTTTAAATATTGAAATAAATGTTTTTTTTAAATATGATCTTGTTTTATTTAATTTTATTTATTATGTCAATGTGTCATATTTTATTATTTTAAAATAAATCGTGGTTTGATATAATAAGTAAAAATGCAATAAAACAATATAATATTCTTTTAAAACATTTATTCATTTATTTCAACATTTTTTTAAAAAATAATAATAAACATATTTATACACATAACTTTCTATACATAACCAAATACACAGTTGTTTATCGAAGTCCTTCTGTTTTAGTATCTGGCAACAGCATTTCATTTGGCAACACATTGTGGCAACATTGCACCTACCTAGTCTCCACCCAGGATCGCCATTTTTGACTTCACCTACAAAGACAACTGACAACGGCCATATCTGCGGACGGCTTCTATTATTTCCTCAGCTTTTTAACCTACATTTTTTCTATTTAGCCAATGCATTATTTGGCGAAACTTGTCGTGTTTTTAATCGCCAATCTGTTAAAAGATACGATGGCAGCGAGGATGATGTACCATGTTGAAGGTAAGTGTATGAGGATAGTCTGAAAAATCGGAAATGACATTTCACTGAAGATAGAATCGTAAATACAAAATATATACAAGTTAAATACCCAATATAACAACAAAGTTTGTATCAGAACTGATCAAATTGTGCTTAGACTCATGAGATATTTACTAAAGGCTACCCACTAGATTTTCGTCACTAGATTCATGTCCATTCGCAGCAGAATGAAAGATGATCATGAATAATCACCATTACTCTTTAACTTTGCATTAGAATATGTGATTCTTAAAGTAAAGGAGTACAAAAAGTGATTAACTATGAATGGCTTAACAAACAGTTCGTATACGCGGATGATGTAGATTTAATAGGGGACGATATAGATACACTACAAAGTAACGCCGATGTATTAGTAGAAGTTTGCGATGAGATAAGTCTACAGGTGAACGCAGAGAAAACAAAATACATGATAACAAGCCGAAATATAGAGGAAGAAGAAAATAGGGCATACTTGGGAGCATACGTAACAAGCAAAAACGAGGCTACTGAAAAATTAAAAAGTCGTTTAACATCGGGCAATGAATGTTTCTAGTCAGTCCGGAAGCTTCTAACCTCGTGGCTAAAATTAAGAAAGTTTGGTTCCGAAAATTGAAGTACGACCCTGGCAGATAAACATAAATTGCAAATGTTTCAAAATAACGTTTTGAGAAAGATATACAGGCCGAAACGACTGGAGAATAGAGGAGACGGCGTATTGAAGAAGTCTACAGATTGTATGATCCACCAGATGTTGTAAGAATAATGAAATCACGATGGTTAAGATGAGCAGGACATGTAGTTCGGATGGAGGAGAAACGAACATTATATTCCATCGTGATAGGGAAATCGGAGGGTAAGCGGCCGCTGGGAAGACTGAGAAGTTGTTAGGAGGACAATATTAGCAGGGATCTTCAAGGGGTAGATACTCGTGAAGAAAACTGATTTGATCTTTGCCGATAGAGAATCCAATGGCGAACGTTTGTTACTCTTGCGATGAACTTGCGGGATCCGTAAGCCATGTCCATATAACATGCTAATGCATATGTTCTCTAGCAATTCTATAGTTCAGATATGTGAGTGGTTATAAACATTCTTATATCCGCTGCACAGTATGAGTGGGTAACCACTATGCGGTACTAATCAGCAGTAAAATTGACCTTCTCCAACACAGTCTTGCCTTCACAGAAGGTGAATTACACGAATTCGTCACAAGTTTCGGTGGAAGCACACACAAAATATACTTAAACACATTTGCATTAGAAAAGAATATCCAGTCCCATAATGGAGTGACAAAGATCGTTGCATACGAATTGATTCTGGAAAATGCTGCAGTGTCAATTCTTGTCCAGCGTCCACCATCCCAAATGAGTTTCTGATAAAAGTAGAGGTGAAAGGAACAACTAAATCTCTTGGGACTAAGATAATTAGAAGAACCAATTATGCCAAGAATGCCTTGATTAATTTTTATCCTTGGCCACAACCGGAAGTTTCGAAATTTTATGACTCTTCAACGGATAAATTTTACTCCAACTTTTGAACTAATGCGAGTATGTGACTCAATGACCAAGATAAAGCAAAATTCTTTTCTTCGTTTCTTATTCTTTCAGAGGAAGAGTGGTATCTGTTGAGTTTTAGAACACAAGCAAAGTGACTGTTACCAATATGTTAAGAACAAATAAAGACAAACAATAAAACAATAATCGCAGAGTAAAAAAGAGAGAGAAAAGAAGCAGAATGAGTATAATAAAAAACAAGAACACACCTGGTATGCTTAGATATACGAAAATCTAATCTACTTTTCTTTTCAGTACGAAAAAGTTAAGTTTCTCCACAGATGATGAGATACTATTGAAAAATAAGAACATACCTGAGATCAAAAAGAGGAGGAAGAGGAAAGAATATACGATGGACAAGAAGAACCAGGACTATGAGATGTTACCGGGAAAACAATAAGAGAACAATCGACAAAAAAGCGTAAGGACTTTGTAAGTACACACAAAATATGTTTAACAAGTAAGGAAACATAACATATTTTCCATTTCAGGCAAGCGGGTAAGAACAAAAAAAGGGAAAAGACACTAGTGATTAGACACTATAGAAGAATAAAGACAAAAGATAAGAATCTAGGACGGGCTAAAAGCAGGAAGAGGTGCAAGGATATAAACTAGGAACAAAGACAAAAACTATGATTTCCCACAGTAAATTACAAGAAGATGTAAGACAAGGAAATGTAATATGTGTAAGTACAAACCAGGTATGAATAGATGAAAGAAAACATATTGTGTCTTTCCACTTTCTCTTTCAGTTAACTGTTTAAGTACGAAAAAAATCAAGTTTCTCTACAAGGAGAAGCCGATTGCAGAGATCTAAAGGAGGAGAGAAGTAAAGATGGACAAGAAGCAAGGGCAAGGAGTAGGAACTGCTATTGAGGAAATAGCAGATGATATAAAAGAAGGAAAATGTAAGAATCGTAAGTAGAAGCCAGGCCGTTTTAACATGTAAGGAACATAACCAAACTATTTTTCCCTTTCAGTCAAGAGGGTAAGCAGAAGAAAATAATAATAACATTTCTCCACGGGAGATGATATATTATGGAAGGATAAAGATGAAGGGTAAGGATATAGAAGAGGCCGAAACAAGGATCGAAATGAACAGGGTGAGGAACATATACTACAAACAAGGACGTGAATTACGAGCTCCTAGAGCAAACTGCAAGAGGATATGACAAGAATATGCAATTTATGTAAGTACAAATCAGGTATGATTAGATGTAAGAACTCATAATCCATTTTCTCTTTCAGCTAGATAGCTAAATGTGAAAATGTAAAGTTTCTCTACAGGGATGAGATATTACGGAAGGGATAAAGAGAATTGACAACGAACTGCAGATCTCAAAAGGAGAGGAGAAAAGGGTTACACAAAGACGATGAAATGCAGTTGTTACCAAGGAAATGATGGAACAAAAGGCAACAAAAGTGTAAGTAGACATCACGTATGTTTAGCAAGTAAGGAACCGTAATCTTTCTCTCTCTCTTTCTTTTTTCTTTCAGACAAAAGTTTAAATACAAAAATAGAATGGTTTTCCAGAGGTAATTAGATATTATGGAACAACGAAAAGAAGGAAAGTTCCTAGTAGAAGCCAAAAGGAGAAACAAACGGAGAAGAGAATGTACGACTGATAAGGAACTAAACTAGGAGCTGCCATATGAAACAGTAAGAGGATATAAGAAAGGAAGTTTAAGACTCGTAAGTACCTACCAGATACGCGTAGAAAGTAAGGAAACCTATCTACTTTCCTTTTCAGCAAAACAGGTCAATTATTCACATTTTTCCACAGGTGAAGAGAACGCTTCTGGAAGGACCGCGTCACCCACAGAGGACATCGACAGAAAGAGAGTGAATATGTAAGTATCCTACTTTTCTCTTGCAGGTTATCAAGAACGAAGAGGACACTGAGAAGCGTAGAACTGTAAGTAGATTCAGGTAAGTAGATTTTTTTTAAGGAAGGACTAATAGAATAGGATCGGCCTCCGATTAAGAAGGTATCACGACAACCGCCTTAGATTCAACCACGGAAGAGCATCCGCCAATGCTGTAAGGTCTTTACTTACAGTGGATAGGTTAAGAGTTGATTTCTTCATCGTTATTTGTGACGAGTGAGGAAGGAGAAATTCGGAACCGTCCTCGCCAATAATTACAAGTACTGTAGTTTTAATTAGTTATTAGCTACGTTCTGATTCTCAGTGCTTGTTGGTAAGAAATAACAAGCGTTGGTGGTCCGAACAAGCTACTGTCCCGGTATCGCGTTTAGGCATAGACTAAGACATTCATTATCTAATAATTAGACTGTAAATATTCTTTTACAAAAATCAGCTGTGTGACACATGGTTAACTTTTGTTTATTTGTTTGTGTGTGTTTTTTTTTCATATTCCTCATTTCAGATTGGCGAACTTATCTAGACAGACAGAGTACAAATTCAAAACTTTTAGCTATTAAGGATATGAGCATTGATGCTATAAAGAAACTGATAATGTACACTTGAGGAAAACTAAATAAAGAAAGAAAATGTGGAAAGAGGTTTAATATCTGAAATCACAAAAATTAAAGAAAAATATGAAAAATCCATATCTCAAAAATGCAAGGATGAATGAAGTGATGTTACTAGATAAACTTAAAGGTACAAAATGATTCATATCAATATTTAATTATAGGAGAATTTCTCTATAATCTTTAATTGAAATTATCTTTTTATTTAAGAATTCACCATTGTTCAATCACAAAAAAGGAAAAGAAAACATGAATTTTCCTTCTTTTATTATATTTTATTCTCATAGCTGAATTATTTGAACCAACTTGCATGGGTGGTAGATATTTACATTTTTGTGAATGAGTAAAGGCGAATATTCACTCTATAGAAACACATTGGAAAGTTTATGAGGTGTTTAGTACAATAGTTACACTACACTAATTTACAAATCAATGCTTTTGCACTAATCATATCGTTACATAGCTACAAGTCGTACCTTTGATATGGGTAGGCCAGACCCCTGGATGCAACAGCTAAACTGAAGCCATGTTTTGTGATCAAAGCTGAAATTTGCGATATGTGCGATTGAATATACAAACTGAATTACGAACTAATATTGTATCGCAAACTAAACTTGCAAAGCCTGACTTAATTACTAACGAACTAACATGGATTAATTATTGATAAACTAACCTAATCGTAGTTGTACACGTACATAATCCCTATTAACAAGTCGTACCTTTCTTGAGTAAGCACTGAGACGATGTTGTTTACTGGAATGTTATGATGCTGCAAGATGAACATCGCAAGCTTAATTGGAGCACGTTAGATGGCGGGAGATTTTGTATCTTGGTTATAAGTAGATAAAGCAATTAATCTTTTACCTTTCCCATGAAAATATGTCTTCAAAGAAGTTGTGGTAATATTTCTCAAACTCGGTAAAATGTCAGAACGAGACTATAAATAATTTCTGTTACAATATATAGCGGTAATATGAGATGGCTAAGGCATATGTAATACATGAGTACGTAAAATGTATGTAGATGTACTTAGAAGTAGAAAGAACTAATATACTAACAGTATCAGCTTTTAGTTCAATAAACAAATTTCAGTTTACATCTTTTTTCTGTGCGACTTTACGGAACCCGCCTGAGGAAATTATATTTTCTCAGAGCAAGGTTCATGAAAATCAAGTTTAGCCTCACCCGCAAAGCTTGGGTCCATGCAAGTAGACATCTTGATTTGCTGGAACTTCTATGACGTCATCTTCACTACGCATCGACTCACTTGAAAAGAGAATCCTTGAAGAGTCTCGCCGGAGGAAATCATCTACGTCCAAACGTCTTATAACCCGTAACGGGATATATATATTATTTACATATCCACAAAACCCATTACACCTTTCAAATGCATATTAACCCAAGCCACCTTTTGCCTTTTCTGAAGATATGGAAGCACTAGATGTGTTATTGTACCAATAAAAAGCATATAAAATGAGAAACTTTATATATTCTTTGTCCGAAACAACACTTTTGGGGTTAGGCCACTATCGTATTAAATGTCACATATATTTCGAAGTTTTATTACATTTTCAGTATCAGAGTATGCCAATAGAATTAATTATACGTTAAACAGAAAACAGAGGATACCAATGAGTTTGACTGACTCTTTCCAAAACAGAAAATGACTTTAAACTCCGTTAAAACTTTTCTATCCGTTTGTGTAAAGTAAATATAATTGCTTCATGGTAAAAGTTACTTCAAATAATTGCATGATCTTTCAACACAAAGTATTTTGTAAATTAATAGAAGATCATTATTTACTTACTGTTCCGTTGTTCCTCAGTGCTTGGCGATCACTCAACGAGTTATGTACGGTGTGAATTTATCGTTTCACTGCTTTTAAAGTTGTACTAGATTTCTCAGAGTATTAAAACAGTACTGACAGTCCAAAGCCCGGTACTTAGTAGTAGGTGTAGTTAGTAACTCCGCCATGGCCGGTCCCAAGCCCGGATGAGAAAGGAGGAGGGTCGCACGTAGAGCTAAAAATTGCTGCGTAACGTATTGCAGCTATTGCAACTACACAACGTTTAACTTAAATGGACCACTTTCTCCTAGTACCAATGAAAACCTTGCGACATTGTGACATGACTCGCATCCTGCGACTCCTGCGAGACGCGCACTGTTTCGTATAAACACCTTTGGTCACTTATGTTACTTCCCGGTCATTTATATAAACTCCTCCTTCCAATTTTCCAATATTTTTCTGTATTATAACAGCAATAGTGATTTTCATGCTGAATATTACGCAATGCATAAGAGGTTAGTATATGCATTTAATTATATTTAAAAGCATTTTATTATAAAGCAAATGACATTAAACCAAAGACATTCTATATTCAAGAAACTATATCTTAAAAAGACATTTAATAGTCCAGGTAATATAGACCATATAGGGATCTTACCTGGAAAAATTCATGGTAGTTCAGAAAATAGGCTTACTTTATGTTTTTTTGGGTCCATGAATCCGAATTTTTAACTTCCTACCAAAAATTCTCCCCGCAATCCCCCAAATTTTGAAAAAACAAAACTTTCTTTTTTTTGATTCGGAAAAAATACCTAGAAATTCGGAAAGTAGACAATATTTGCAACAAAAAAGGTCCTGTGACACTTGGACGTAGCACGAACTTGGGGCTGGGGGCGCTAGCTCGCATCGGAAAATGTACCTCGGCGTCGCGGGGCTGCTTGCACTAAGTTACGCAATTCCGCTTAACCACTCACGTCGTTTGCGTTCGCTCATGGTCTCCCCCTCCATCTTTTTCTTCAAAACTCTCCCTCCCCCTTATTCTTCATCTTTTTCAGCATGTGGAAATCCCCTATCCCTTTCCTAGAAAAGACATAAGAGGACGAACAGGGCGAAGTACTTTCCATTGTAAAATCCTGGAAACAAGACGTCTTTTCAGTCAAAGTTAAAGTTTGAAATTTACGATAGAATCCAAGAAAATACATATGGGCAATAATGTTACAAGGCAGTTGAAACATGATTTAATAGTTCTAAGCCTACTTTTTTGTCCAAATCCAGTGCTTAAAGTTGGAGCAAAACGAGAGGGAACTCAATTCACCCAAAAGATTATATGGATAACTGCGTTCCCCCATTTTATTTTCCTTTGCTAGTGCTAATAATTCATTTAAAATATTTTTTTTTTCATTTTCAATTTCTATAATATAAACTTACAACAAAACATAGTTGCACGTCTTGCAATTAAGATCAAAAACACTGAACTGCTGAACAAGACTATATTATTCGTAAAAAATTTAAATTACATATGGTGGTTAAGTTAAGAAGTTGTTAAACCCCGAAGAAGTGGTTAAATGAAGATGGAAGAGTACCGGTGTTAAAAGGTTTTCCAAAAATACACAAAAAGGAAGTGAAGTTAAGACCAGTGATGGATTGTAAGAACAATTATGTTGAACCATTGGAAAGTGAATTGAAGACAGTGTTAGAATGGGTGAGAGACAGACAAAAAACATTGGCAGTGAAAGTTATAGAGAGGTAATTGACTACACAAGTAAAGTTGTAATTGCAAATGAGTGTATTTTATTTAGTTTGGGTGTTAAAGCTATGCTTCCAAGTTTAAAGAGGGCTGCTATACTTAATATTGTTAAGGGTGCCATGGGGGAAGAAGGGGTGAAAGGTTGGAAATGGGAGAAAGTTAGGAAAGCCCTCAACTTAATTTGGGATTTTGGTTTTTGCAAAGTGAAGAATGACATATATAGAATTAAGGAAGGTTTAAGTATAGGGTCTAAGATTAGTCCTGTGTTATCTGATATCATTATGAATGTATGGGAGAGGAAGGTGGTAGAGAAGGGAAAAGGGAAGATTAAGTATTTATGTAGATACGTTGATGATTGTTTTGGGATATGGGAAGGCTCTAAAGAAGAATTGATAGAGTTTGTAGAAGGCATTGAGGATAAAGAAAAAGGAATAGAGTTAGAGCTGGAGATAGAGAAAGGAGGTAGTTTATGTTATCTTGATATTTTAATGAGTAAAGAAGGGAGGAGAATTAAAACTCAATGGTATCAAAAAGAATGCAATGCTGGTATTTATTGTAATAAGAAAAGTAATGTGGATAAAAGCGCCAAAACTAATTTTATAAGAAATATGTTGACAAGAATTACTAGGATTTGTAGCAAAAATGTAGAAAAGAATGTAGAAGTTTTTAAGGAACAGCTATATGAGAATGGGTATAGTAAAAGGGATATCATAAAGGCATCTGTGGATTCTAGGGGAAGAGAAGGAGAGGAGGAAAGAAATGAGGTGGTATGGAAAGGCATTATAGGGTTAGGAGAGGACACAGAGATTATTAAAAAGATGTTAAGAAAGCAGGGTGTGAGAGTGTACAGAAAAGGTAGTAGAAAGTTGTTGGATTTGGTCAGAAGTAATGGAAAGGATAAAGGGAAGGAGCAGCAGAAAGGTGTCATTTATTGTATTAACTGTGAGGATTGTGATATGAAGTATATTGGAGAGACGGGTAAATTGTTGAAAGAAAGAATTAAACAACATAAAAGCGATGTGAATTATGGTAGAGAGAGTAATGCTATATTCAAACATGTAAATGAAAAAGGTCATAACGTGGACTGGGAAAAAGTGATTGTGTTACAACATGAAGATAGTATGTGGCCTAGAAAATGGAAGGAGGCCTGGTGGATAGAAAAAGAAGTAGATCAGAACTTAATGAACTGGACCAAAGGTTTTAGCATTAATAAAGAATGGAAGATTATTGTTGATAAACACAGAGATATGTATGTTAATTGAGATGTTAGGGGGCTCTAAGTTTGCTTCATGTTGATTCTCTTTTGTTAACATGGGATGTTTTATGGCGTCTCTGATTGGCTGCTTGTTTCGGCCAATGAGGGAGCAGGTAGATTATTGGGCTTGTATTTATTTATATATGTGAAATTTTTAGTACAGACTCAGTATATGTCTGATGAGGATCTTTGCTAGAAGGTCGAAACGTTACGTGTAATTTAATTTTCTACGAATAATATAGTCTTGTTCAGCAGTTCAGTGTTTTTAATATAAACTTACCAAAGCATTTACAAAATGCAGTTAGGTGAGATAAAATGAATTTTATAAGTGGTAACAGCACTGACGAAATACAGAAATTACAGAACTAGTAATGGATACAAGAGTGAACATAAAGTAAAATACAGAGAGAGAGATTAATATGAAACAAACAATCCATTAATGATAAAACTGTCTTTGCCTCCGCATAAGTTTTCTTTCACCACGTTTTAAATTTACAATCGCTACAAAAACTTGTTTCGCATTGACAACATTTATTTTGGGAGTGACTACGTGGAAGATGAGCGATTTTAGTACAGTTTTCTGTAACTTACACAAAATCATATCTTTAATTTACAGAAAACAATATATAATTTACTGAAAAGGTAATAACTTTTGGCGCCGATTGTAGATATCTTGTGTGTGCAATTTATTTGAAAAGGCATTCCAGATCCTCAGGGATGATTGAAATGAATGGTGTGTACTTTCTCTTGATACTAAATACCTCAGTACCCAGAACCACACGTAGGTTGTCCATTTTAAAAATCAACCTTCAGTACTTGTTTTACATGATCTTTAGAAGTTGACTTTTCATGGAGGTAAGGAACTTTTCATATTACTTGAAAGTAAGTCTCCTTTGAAAAGCAATCAATTGTAATAAACATCGATTTTTTTTTCGAACTACTTACGTAAGATTTTTACGTATTTTACTTGTCATTTATTTCTGGATTTTCAGTTTTAGCGCAGGAATGTACAACCTACGACCCGCGGGCCGTATTCGGCACACTTGGGCAAATATTGCTGTTGAGACTGAAACAAGTACATCTTAAGTGTTATTTAACTGGAGATATTTAGTGAGTTTCCACATACAACCGTGGTTAAAACAAGTATAAAAATACCGGCAAATTATAACTAACATCACTCCCCATGAGAAAAAAACTGAGTGAAACAATTGTAATCGAGGTTGGAATCACCGACCAAAAGCTTCTGCAGAAAGTAGAAACCGAAAAGAAACGAAAATACGATTTATTGGCAAAGAATTAGAGTCGGGAGATGGCTGTAGCTAGGATCATGCCGTATGTAACTAATGACACGGGATGGTTACAAAGTAACACGAAACATTCTTAAAGGATTTATAGCAGCATTCAGTCGGAACATCAAATGAAAAATTCTCCAGAAAGACGATAGAGAGAATTCACTTTCACTGTCGGCGAAGTCGCAATATTGACGAGCAGCTTTGAGATACAATCGAGTTTGATATGAGAACAACGGAGACTGCTGCTAAAGAGGTATGTGAAGTACACGAATCACTAGTGTCATAGTTAACACAAGCCCCCAATCAATACAGGGTGATTCACGAAATCCGTAACAGGACCATAACTCAGCTCCTAGTGCACAGAAATCTTTGAAACGAAGAATGTTAATACTAAAGTGCATATGCGGAGTCACATGGTGATGTTTCTGAAATCACGGGCGTCTCGGGAATACCTCTACGGGGGAACAACTTCAAAATTTTAAATGGCAACAGGGGTTGATTTTTCTCCCATTGAAACAAAGGGTTAAATTTTGAACAACTTTTAGAGGAACCACTTTTCCATAGCTCATACCATTTGACAGCTAGAACACATAATTGATATTCAAAATTAACATGGTGTATTGGGTTTTCGGGGCCTTTTGGATGCTGTAACTCAAATGAAATAGTAAATAATGGTTCCAAACTGAAGTGAAATACTAAATGGGATATGCGGAATCAAACGGTGAATTTTTCGAAAACAGGGGCGTCTCGGGAATACTGTTACGGGGAGGGGTGCCAACTTCAAAATGTTCAATAGAAACAATAGTTGACTTTGCTTTCTTTGAAACAAACATGGAATTTTGAACAACTTCGGATTAATCATTTGTAAATATCGTTAGTCACAAGAGCTACTTGGTAGTTAACTGTTGATCTATTAATTAACTTTTGTAGTTGCGAAATGTAACGAGATATTAAACAATGTTTCATCTGAAAGTCGTTCAAAATTTCGTTTGTTTCAAAGAAAGCAAAATCAACCATTGTTTCTATTTGTAATTTGAAAGTTGCCCCCCCGTAACAGTATTCCAGGGACGCCCCTCTTTTTGAAAATTTCACAGTTTGATTCCGCATATCCTATTTAGTATTTTATTTTACTTTGGAACCTTTATTTACTATTCCCTTTGAGTTACAGTATCCAAGAGATCCCGAAAGCCCTATGCACCATGTCAATTTTCACTATCAATTATGTGTTCTAGCTGTCAAATAGTATGAGCTATGGAAAAGCGGTTCCTCTAAAAGTTGTTCAAAATTTAGCGTTTGTTTCAATGAGAATGCGGAATCAACCCCTGTTGCCATCTAAAATTTTGAAGTTGTTCCCCCGTAGAGGTATTCCCGAGACGTCCTTGGTTTCAGAAACATCACCACGTGATTCCGCACATGCACTTTAGTTAACATATTTTGTTTAAAAAAATACGTGCACTACGAGCTGAGTTATGGCCCTGTTAAGGATTGCGTGAATCACCCTGTATATTTGATTTTGTATTATTTTTACATAAGTTTATTTTTCTGCAATAATCTTCTAAGCGCGTCTTGTATTCTCGGATAAGAAATTGTACAATATCAAAAACGGCCCAGAACCTCATTAACTTTTCAGTGACTGGCCTGTGACCTAACTCGTTTTTCAGTGACCGGCCCTTACCCTGCCCGAAGCTGCACGTGCCTGGTTTAAAGAGAGGAATATCTTCTTATAGCAGCGTCTTCTTCATGTCCATCAAATTGTAGGAGCTTTCTCTAGTCTCATGCGCTCTTTGAAGAGGTTATCGCAAAGGTAATTCTCGATCTTTAGAATGAGGTTCGTAATACAGCACATGCAAGCAGATATTGAAACCTTACATTTTGGTCTTTACAGCGATTTAGCTTACAAGCCGTCACGTTGGAAGGACGAGAAACCTCAGTAAACATTTCCAAGGAAAAGAATGGGGAAGGTACTACTGAACAGAGCCTTTATGGAAATTACCATCCCGACATTCGCCTCGGGAAACAAGAAAACTACAGTCAGACTAGCCAACGTAAGCGGGACTCGAACCCACACCACGCCTTTCCTGTGTGCTTAACCGAATTGAACGATTGTAACCACTGAACAGTAGGGCTGAGTCGAGCTCAACTTCCAAACCAGAATCATTAGTGTTACGAACCACAGCCAAGTATCCCTCAACGTGTTATCCTAGAAGTTTTCCTACATGTTAATTATCTGAAGAAACTCACGCGAACCTGATAAATTGTCACATACTGATCCGAGAATTAAAATAATTTTTATATAATCTTACTATCACAGGAAACTATAGTATCATATAAAAGTGAAATTCAGGTGAAGAAGGGATATATGGTTCGAGAAAATATTCACATGATCTTGCTCTACGTAGATAATGTTAAGAAAAGCTTATTATACTGAGTAAGTTAACAGTCATGCCACATATCGGCGGTGAGAAGTGAAAAGGATATAAGCGCCAAATCATTTTCCGGGAAACAAAAGAAACGTTAAAATTCTAGGCTAATTCACGCGTGTGCCAAGTGTTTTCTTTCATTTATTTCTTACAAAAAACTGATACACATATACTCTTTACAGTACTCCGTTGAGGAGACTACGTTCCACAGAATAATAACAGATTAGCTAATTAACAAAATTGGCGCTTATACCATATTCACATTCCACCACCCAATTATTGCGAACTTCGTACGCCGCATCAAGAAACAAACGCTAATATTTCATCTCAGTATCAGCTCGAAATGCCTAGAAAGTTCTGTCGAGCAAATTACAATACACTACGTAAATTCAAAGCATGATGATTTACTTGAGCTGAAGTAAAGGCATTTCTATAGGGTTATTCCACGTCAAATCATCCAACACTGATTGCATCACTTAGAAAAATCTTAATTTTTCGTACATGAGTTACTACGTGTGTGAGGAAAATGTTATTCGCTTATTTTTTCTCACGGGACGACCATGTTTCCAACATGGCGAATGGCATTTTTTGTTCTCGTAGCCATGTGTGGAATCCTGAATAACT
>JAGDQP010006777.1:13992-26209 GCA_022664845.1 Lepisma saccharinum | reverse complement strand
AAAAGGAGCTCAATCACAAACCGTTGAGTAACTCCAGAAGTGTACTTTGAAGCTTTGGAAGCATCTTTTCGCAAGAACTGGGACGAATTTAAAGATATCTGAGCAAATAAGTTTCTTTTGGATGCTCAATTGAGTTAAATGTCACCCCGTTATTTGAACAGTTTCAGAAAGCAATAAAATACGAACTAGAGAGCATACGGTGAACGTCGAAGGAGCTTCCTATACTTACGCCACATACTAAATTTAATTGAAATCTGAGGTAACAGATACCTCTAGATGATTTATTTAGATATGTTCTGTTCATTAGTTAATTCGTTTAAATAAGGACATGGCATTACGCACGGAGGATTGGTATTATAAATTAAACTTAACTAATGTAAATATCTGCCCTCAGGAATGCTGTAGTTACAATTGCGAAGCTTTTCGCTGTCAAACACACAAGTAAATAGTATAATTTACAACTAAAAACACATATTACATTTTCTATTAACCTCTGTCCAAGCCTGAAGACGCTACCGGTACGACAGCCAAAAAGCTTTGCAGTTATAACACCACCACTCCAGAGGGTAGATATTTATTTAGGTTTGATTTTAAAATTATTTTAGTTTACGCACGCCACGTAACTATACAATACGGTAGGTACTCTTACCAATAGTAGATTTAACGTCATCAAGTTTTACAACTAGGTCTTGTATGCACCAGATGAAGCTCGATTGGATCAAGTAAAATATTATGTTATGTTCAGATGGTCGTGTTCCACTTTCAAATTTAGGAAGAAAACATAATATATATTTCAATGTAATACCATGTTTTAGGTTAATGGCAATATGCCAACGAAACGAGAGCCATATGCCAACATTGTTGTGTGAACTCTGCGCATCAGAAAAAGTTGTCTATACTCTTTTCTCCCACCAAGTATACTGCGGGAATTTCAATAGCTGAAAAATACACTGATAATTTAGGATGGAACTGATACATCCTATTCAACCATTAATATGAGAAAGACTCTGAATAGTATTCAATCTGTCTAAGCACAGTTCTTTCACGGAGGAACCACGTTCCACATTAGTACTACCTATACCGAGAGTTAAGTAATAGATCATCCCTTAAGTAGTGTCGTTTTAAGCATGGTCGTGGTACTAATATTGTATAGGAGAGCTCATTGCGTATCAGTGCACGAAGCGAGCTCGGTTTACTGTTAGGTTGTCTGGCAATGGCATGTGTTTACATGGCAGTGTCTGAGGAACACAGCATGTTATGCTTTATCAGCTCCATTAGGGACATTCAGCGACGTAGCAGCACAAAACATCAATGCCGTATATGGTTATGGATGTTCCCACATGTAAGATATGGTTCACAAAATTCATGTCTCGAAACACCAGCTTCAATGATACGCCACGAGAATGGCGAATCATCGAGCTTGACAATGACGTTTTGCGAGCAGCTGTTGAGAAGAATCCGTGTCAAATGGTTGAAGAATTGGTCGTAGTACTCCATTCGACCAATTTAATCGTTCATAGTCACTTTCAGGATTTTTGCTTTCTCTAAACTTGGAAAATGAATACCCCCCAATAGTTGATCCCACAGCAGCAGCAGTATGTGAACATTTGGAGTACCCTATTGACCAATTACCACAACATTAAACGACAATGTCAGTGACGTGATGGGACATTAGCACAAGAAACTTCATCCACACAAATACATGATGTACATTTGGTGGGATATATGCGCAGTATCATTCGTTTTGAATTGCTTCCACCGAACCAGACAATCAAAGCTAAGGTCTGCTGTCAGCAGTTGGAGTGACTACTGGCTGAATTACTGGAATAACGCCCTGCATTGGCCAATCAAAGGCGGCACGTGCTGATCCACGGAGACAACGTACACACGGCACAGACAACCTGTCAGAAATTACAGGAACTTGGATGGGAGAAAAATCCCCACCCACCTTATTCACCGGACCTTTCGCCTAGAGAATTCAGTCTTGTTTCGCAGTCTGCAAAACTATCTTGACGGGAAAACGCTACAAAACATGGAAGAATTGCAGCGAACAGAAGCCGGAATTTTTCGTCCGAAACCAGAGCTTTCTTCAAGCGCGGTATTCAAAAACAAGTTGACAGATGACGAAGGATTGTATAGAATCAAGAGGCGATTATGATAACTGACTGACGATTGAAGACTTGTTGCAGAAAACACAAAGTGCCAAAACTAAAAAGTTTCAGGAGAGCATACATATGAATACGAACTCATTTTACTTTATATTATTAACAATACATGTATTTTAACATTAAACATGTTAAAATACAGAAATAGAAATACATATAATTCATTGTATGTATTTCTATATATTCTATGTAATTCATATAATAATACATTCTTTTTATAATACAGAAAAAGAATAGAAATATTACTGATACAAAAGACCTAAATTTGAGAAACAAGAGAAAAAGTTGTTGAAAACAATTTAAGTGCCAGTAACTTGTAAGATGAAAATTGTGTACGTCCACAGTAGGAACATGCAGTATCGTATCAAAATCACCACTGGCAGTTTCACTGTTTTCAACATTTGATGACGAGGGACTTACATATGCTGCCACCTTTG
Organism: Lepisma saccharinum; assembly: GCA_022664845.1. NCBI lineage: Eukaryota > Metazoa > Arthropoda > Insecta > Zygentoma > Lepismatidae > Lepisma > Lepisma saccharinum. The sequence continues at coordinate 23,607 of JAGDQP010006777.1, read as the reverse complement.
AGGTAACGTTTGAACTACTTACAGTAATATATTGGACTTTCCGTGTTTACTACGGTATGTGAGATGGGACATACAGTATTTTAACATAGAAAAATAAAATTTGCTGGTTGTGGCACTTTCAGTGTTTTAAACAGCACGTCGTCTTTTTTTTCTTTATTGTGCCAAACGATATTACTAATGGGATGACCTAATTCTTCCAATTGGGATTAGAGAGCAAAACTGTCTTCAGGCCTCTGCCACCTTGACAATACGTTATAGAGTACCTCGACACGAGATCAGAGCTATTCTCTTCCCCTCTCTTCTCCCAAAGAAAACTAAGAACAATGATGGACTGCAGCAACTGTGAAGTTTCACTGCATTGAAGAAAAACTCAAGTTTCATCTGCCTCTGTTGTCTAACCGACTTTCAATGTGTTCCACAGGAGGAATGATACGATATTCCACTCGAAAAACTCTAGTAATATTGTCTATCTACTTCACGAATGATTAAACAATATAAAATCCAAATGGTGATCCATATTTATAAAAACGCCTTAAGTTGACGCTGTTTCCATTACTATTTACAACCACTTTTGTAAGAAAATCAAATTGATGTTTAACACAAGGAATATTGGCAAGGAAAAAAACACGTTTGCTATAAACAAATTATTTTTATTTTCCTGTAGACTGTAACTCATCATTAAAATAATGAAAAACGGAATAACAAATGCACCATTTCCTAATTCAATTCACAATTTGTGTACCAATTACAGTTTACAACACCTTGTTATTTGTTTTTAGTACAACACACTGCCTTGTGCTCAAAAAATGCTACTGCATTTTTAAAGGGACTTAGGTGTATACTCTTTAATTTTATTTTAATACTCACAATTTGGTGAAACATCCCCCCTCCCGCCCTGCCCTGTACACCTGCTTTACGGCCAAACGAAATTCACGTATAAACCCTTGGGTGGTATTCTGTACCCAAGTCCCTTCTAAAGATTGCAAAGGAGAAGGAACAATTGCATTTTGCCTACAGTTATGACGCAGGAAAAGATTTGTTTTGCAGGTACCAAGTTACTCTAGCATTATAAAAAAGGGTAGAAAAACGAAACGTGAAAAACTTGCACAGGAAAATTAATTGTGGTTGCATCAACGTTTTACAGTGGGATGGGAATATGTTATATGTAATTTCATTATACACACCGAAGAAACGAAATGTGAAGCTACACCACCTATAGGAATTATCACAAAATATATATATGCACAGAAATTAATACTTTTCAACAAATTAAAAACAAACAACACCCATACCACGAAGAATATTAATGATTAACAAGAAATTCTTAAAGAAAATAAATGGATGATAAGTTATGAGTGTCAGTGATTCGTAGAATTTTTTCTTGAACGGTAGGATGTTAAATTTCATCTAAAATAGTAATAATTACATAAATACTTTTTGCATTTTTAACTGAAATTTACCAATACAGAGAAAGATCTAATTTATTACTTAAGGACAACACCATAATTATTACGGGTATTGTGTGACCCGACTTCTACTTCTAAAATGCATTAACACAGATGAACAGTTTCTGAGAGGAATATGTAATCAATAACATAATATAGAAAGAATATTAAAGCTGAATAAATCTTTGCAAAGTACATTATCACATTTTTATGTTAGATATAAACATGAATAAATGGCATAGGATACAAGTAAATACATGCATTGAAGATCAATGAATTCTTAATACTCAAAAAACACATCGAGACAAGAAAAATGCAACCACAACGAAGATTATTAAAATGAGCAATAGCAACATTACAAAGGCCCTCTTCTCCTTACTTTTTTCTTTTTTTTTAAAAAAAAAAAGGCAATTCATGTACGTATAAATTTGTTTGAGCTAATCTATGTGCATTGTGAAGTTAGGTATTTATCACAATTAAATTGGACATGAGAATTCGCGAGTAAAATAGTATTTGGCCGTTTAGCAGATGAGAAATGAATTGAACCGTACGCCCCAGTTTAAGACTTATAATAGTACAGTTAATTCATATCTGTTGGTGTATTTTTTTTTTCCTGGGACATGGTTCAACCGACTTCTTTATTATGCAAAGCTTGATTTGACTGCTACTTTGGTAATAAAACTATGGTGACCTCGGCAATCTTTGGCATCCAACGTACACAAGATAAGGATTGTCTTCGAAAACGATTCAAAGAGTGATAATGAAAGAAATGTGTACTGCAGTTGAAGAAATACAGAAATACGAATTAAATATACCATAAAAATGATTGATTCTACAAAGCATAATTTTTATACAAAGATAACGTAAAGTAAAAAGAAAAAAAAAATGCAAAGGGAGGTCATCATTTACACGATTACCATACGAACAGTCAAACTGTATTTGTTTAAACAAATATATATATTTATATATTTTAAATAAATTAGGAACCAAGTATAAATGATACAAGGAAGATCAATTTTTCTTCTTCAGCTATGGCAAATTTGTACACAGGCAAAAGAAAAGATCGATTATCTACAACTGTACATTTAAGTGCTATGAAAGTCTCTTTTTCTTCTTTTCTGCCACAGATAAAACTTTGGCCTCAAATATCCATTATTTCTCCCCACAGGCAATTTATTGCTGTCAGCAATACTATTTACAATTAAAAAATATACTATATATATATATAATATTTATATAATTATACACTTGCTCAAAATTAAGTTTCTTTCTAACAAGCATTTGCAATACTTTACTCTTAGTCTTTGAAACCATGCAAAATGGAAACTTCAAGAAATATGGAAGTAGCTATATATAACGTATATATAAACTACCATAAATAGTGCTGTTGCTCATGACTTAGCATAAATGAAGTTTTCCATTAGGCATGTGGAAAACACTACACTGTACCGACTGTTAAAAGACTCGAATATACTGGTACTTACACAACTACACAACAGATTTTAATCATCACTTTTTTAAGTACAGTGTATAAATAAGTAACTTTTTTTTTTAAAGTATGACCAAAATATTTCGCCTCTCTGAGGGGGAACAGTTAACAGTTAATATCTGTACAAATTCAAAAAGTTTTTCTTTTTTTCAAAAAATGAAAAATATTTTTAAGATATGTTTAGGACTATCATGGAACCTGGTTCAGTTAAATCTTAACAGAACTATTTTACAGGAAAAAAAGAACCGGAATGTAAACTCCCCTGCTTTTTTGATATTCACGAGGAAAAAAAAAAAGGACTGAGGTAACGATGACAGTGACTGATACCCATAGGCAGAAAGATGAGACAATGAGGCCAAATACTGTACAAACTGGTGAAAATGCGTGTTCTTTCCGGTTTCTATTTTTGGCTGTCATTGTTCACCATACAGGAACAATGTACAGAAATGACACAAATTAAAGATTCCACCTGAGCTTTTTCTTTTTTAAAAAACCTTTCTTTTAGTAATAACGGAACATTCATTTATACTACAATAGCCTCAAGCTGTCTTTCTGCATTACCGTTAGTTGTCATCACTTGTTTTAGTATATAATCGCATCGTGCATTGATTGTATGAGGTATATCATCTGCTTTCACACTCTCCTAACAGAGAATGTTACAGACCTCTTATATTTTTTGTTCCTAGTTCAGAAAAAAATGCTGTTACAGCTATGGCTGCTCAGCATCTCTAAAAAAAATAGGGGAAAAAATAAGGGAACCAGTCTTCACCAAGAATGTCTTGGGCTCTCCTCACAAAATACGCACTCTCCTTGCTCCATAATTCAGATAAAAAGAGTCCATCACGCTCTTGAACATCCCCTCTCTCACACGCTCTCACAGACTGTATATTGTATCACACTCTCTGAACAAATGAACACCATATCTCTCTCAACATAATATAATACAATAAATACACTTTTTATCTCAATTATATGGAAATATTCACATATCCTGGCTAGAAACATGACTACACATGGATAACGAACGAATCTTTTGTGTTCAACTGCTTTCTGCTAGCACGCAAAGCGCCTGCTGCAGGAAACGCAATTACTATGGTGACGAGTCTTGATGTATATGATGAGACCGTGCTGTGCCTCCACCATGTGAAGATTCCTAAAGAAAAAGAAAAGGAATTATGTAAATATAAGACACATTCCTATTTGATCTGACTGTACGTTATGATTGTAAAACGTAATTAGTTTTCTAAGTTTACTTTTGTAATTTCATTATTTTCACAGAGCTTCTAAAGAACGCCAGTGTATTATAAAAAGAGAACGGAGGTAAAAGTTTCGAATTAGAAATTAGTTTACAATCTTAATAATTATATGTAAGAGAAAATTTCAATCAGCAAACATAAAAAGTTATATTAACAGGTACCTTACACGTTCAATAATAATAATTATAATTATAACAGTAACAATACAATGTTACTGATTAGTCGAATGGCAAGTAATGATGGAAAAGTATTGCGGATTCATATATACTCATATTGGAGTATTCTACCGACATCATTATTGATACAGTACTAATATTATCTATGAACGTGTAAAAAAGTTATAGCAATATTCACCAAAATTAAATTGAACAATGCAAATTTATTTTCTTTAAAGATAAAGGAATATTGTAGAATGGCAACAAAAAAATAAAAAAAAAAATACTTATCATAAAGGTGCTTTAACACTGCTTTCAGAACAAAAGGGTACTATAGGAGTGTATGTCATATATTCTAATTAGAAGTCTGTGGTTTAGAAATACCAGTAAGGGCTAAAGGACACTGGTAAGTATTCTCTCCTAGCTTTATCTTGAAGTTGTATACATACTTCTGAGAATTTTACATTTTCAGGAATGCAAGTACACCTAAATAATATAAAAATAATTTTCGAAATATGATTTTCGACACAAGATTATCTTATCCAGTTTCTCACTTTAATAAGGAATCAACATGGTTTAAAGGTCCCTCTAGTTCCTTTCGTTGCTTGTATGAACGGTCACGGGTGAATCTGTTAGGATTTGTTATTTGTGTGATTTGGAAGACGGAAAGAAAATCTCTGTGAAGATGACAGATCATTAGAATAAGTAATAAAAAAATAATAATCAGTTGCAGCAAGTGCGTAAGTATATAGATTTTCTTGAGGAGTGTCATAGCGAAACTAGTAGCGATGTTAACAAAAAACTGTGCAAACTTGCAGGTTATGATCACTAAATATACGAGAAACATGAGAGGACAAAACTTTACTCAACAAAATCCATGATATGCCATCTCAAGATTAATAATAGCAGCTTGTTCTCATTAGATAAAAAAATCTGCGATCAGCAGTAGCTGAAAAACGAAAAGAAAAGGTGACACCTGACAACAGCCGATAAAGATACGGAACTTTTTGTTTTCGGAACAGTATTTTCTTCCATCCTGAAAGCTACACAAATAAAATTCTTTAACTAAGCATTAGTCGATCCCACCTTAAAAGCGAAGGTTTAGGGGGGCGAATTCAGGTAAAACACGGAGAGAGAGAAAGAGAGAGAGAGAGAGAGAGAGAGAGAGAGAGAGAGAGAGAGAGAGAAAGAAAGAAGAGAGCAAAAAAGGAAGCTCTGACCTACGAATGTACCTATTAAAAGGCGTGAACGGAAGGAATTCCTTTTGAATATGTTAGTAATAAATAATATAAAAGCAGAAGAGGAAGTTACCATCGTCGCCAAATAAAGCTATTTTTAATCCACCGTCAATGATTACCAGAGAACTAAATTAAATTACTAGTTCTTGTGGTTGACGATGTTCAGAAATATAAAAAAATCAATCATCAGCGTAAAATCTATTTTTTATTTGTTACATTTACGTGAGCATAAATATATAAATAAGAATGTATATTATGTGAATAAAACAAAGAAAGGAAGGTGAAACAATTTTTGTGGATCCAATTCTAATCACATTAAAGAAAATTTTTAGCAAGAAATGCTGAGGAGAGAGAGTCTTTGAAATCTACAAACTTCAAATAGGTATTTATCTTATCTCTCCATTACACTTGAAATCACACTAAGGGAATAGTGTTGTACTACCTGACAAAATTTCAATTCAAACTTTTATTTCTGTATTACCGGTACGTCAGTTGCAACGTATATATTGTGCGCTTTAACGATTAATTTTATTAAAGATAAACTCGTAGCATTATTCATAGTTACGCCGAATCATCCAATTTTTCTTCGAACGTTTCTCGTCTTTGCACTCATTGGTTGGACCCCGCAAAGTGCTAATTTTCTTCTGTGTATAAGGGAAATGCACCAGTAATGGACACTTTAAGGACACGTTTCACCGTTATAATTTTAAACTCAAATACAGTTATTTTAAGTTCTCCACGGTTTCTTCTAGAGATTTCTACCCATTACTTTCATCAACATACACTACTTGAGAGGAAATCACGTTTTTTGTCTAACACTGTTTTTGTACCAGTGATGGAATTTTGTTTCGAATATAAGTAGTAAACACAATTATATGTTGAATGCTGTTCTTCGATTATCTGATTGTTTCATGGAATTCCATGAAGTGATCATTCCGAAGGGTCTGGGTTCGAAACAGCCTTCGACCATCCTTACTGAGATTTTAACGTTTTTTGTCTTCAGTCAGTCAGTGCCCTAATGGTACCTTGAACTTAGACATGTCCGACTCCTTCCCCTACCATATTCCGGCGAAAGCCATCGATTCTTTGTGGCCATAAAAATGCAAATTCTATCTACTTGTCATGAATAGTGTCCAATATTAAAACAAACTATATTTAATGGGCATCCCCGCGTCCATCATTGAAAAAATGGGACCAAAAAATTTCCTGACAAACTTATGGTCATGAAAAGTAAATAAATTCCAAAGTTGAAATAAAACAACTAACAGAATTATGATTTCGCCCTCGGGGTTGTGAAGAGTCTATCTCGCTCATTTTCTGCGCGCGTGTTCATGAGTTCAATTTCCCCTTAGAGCAGTTGAACGGAGTGGTTCAGTGTCCACTTTACCAAAACTCGAAGTCTCGTCCTTAGAAGCCCATCAGCTCGCTTAGGAGGTTAATAACAAGACAAAAACTGACTTTGCCGTACTGGTAATGGTCACCCCTTGCTTTGCATAACAGATCCAAGTTATAATTTGTTTGGTCATTTAAATACTCGAAACCGAGACATTTTGTAATGGTAATAAGGCAGCACAACAAAAGTAATCGTTATTGTAATTTCATGAATAAAAAACGAAAGCTCTCGCCTTGAACACTTGCTTAACAGAATGCATGGAAGAGTAGGTGCAACCATGGACCTAACTTCAACATCACGCCAGAAATATCAGATGAAACCAACGACGAGCGAATAATATTCAGTGGCATCAGAACATACTATATTACATTTTCCCACGTAGGTGAAATGATTACCGCCCTCAGGAAAAGTCGTATTTTACAACCTTTCTCTTCAAGTGTTCATTACTGGTACACTGTCTATTACTGATGCGTTTACGTTATATGTGATGTGGAAAAGGGACCATTTGTCGGAATTTGTTAAATCTGAGTTATTAATTGTTTTGTATTGGCAACATAATTCCTAACAATTTGGCGCCAAGATTATAAACGTAACTTAAAATTTGACTGAGTTATGCAAATTTGATTGCAATTTAAGGAAAAGAGGGATTTGAGAAAAACGAGATCAAACTTTGCTAAACACAAAACTGCATCCTATTTAAGAAATCAAAACTTTACTTAAATGTTCTGTTGAATGCTCTTTATTAGAAGAAGAAGAAGAAGAAGGGGGGATTTAAATATTCAATATCGGCTCTCCTGTAAAATGTTACTTTCCGACAAATGGTCTCTTTTCACTTTCCGCATGTATATGTGCAGTGGACTCCAGATTTACCGGGTTAATAGACGGGAAGATATCCACGGTTAACTGAAAATCACGGTTAATCCAAAGGCAGGGGGTGGGGGAACACGGGACCCACTAAATAATGAATAGAAAAATGCTACATGGTAGTTTACCTGTACTATATTTTCAGAAACTGTGCTTTAATGAAGTTTCAAATCAGCTGTATCAACGAAGAAAAAAGAAATATGTACGTATGCAAAAGTTGGGGTAAGAAAAAAGGGTGGGTTGGAGACATGAAAAATCGTTGTCAACTTGAAGCTCATTGTCAAATTCTATGTCCGCTTTCTCTCACACACTTTCTCTCTAGCGTGCCTGCTGATGATTCTTGCGATAGATATCTTTTCTTCTTTTGGCGAGCACCGGTCAAGCCGCCCCCGGTAAATCGAGAGTCGATTGTATGTAATGCGAATACTACTGTGGTTGATTGTTAAAAATTATTTTACAATTTTCAGGTTCAAGGTGCCTTATTTCCAACATCTTTCTTTACTATGTTGTGGTTCCTAGGTAGAAAAGAAGCAAATGTGTGTTCGCTTGAAGAAGGTACATTTCTAGCGGGCGCCTAGTTTTCTTTTCTTTTTTTAAAAATGAAAACGGGGCGGTAGGCCAAATAAGTTTGGAAACCTCTGTACTAAATGAAATAACACAGATCAACATTAAATTTTTAAGGATTATAATAGATACACTTAGAAATACGTACTGTGTTCTGAGGCATTTTGCTCAACTGAATAGTCATGGAATGACTGCTGAATGGCCGTCTTTCCAAGTCTCGACTGCACCCATCTACTGTGCTGTAATAATAATGAAGAGATACATTATTTGCAGAAAATAATTATAATCGTTCCTTTATAAATATATTACCACTACATTATTTGGTAAAGAAGTACAAAATTCCTAATATTTGTTAATTAAAATGTTGAACATATTATACTTTCGACTAGCTTCTATCATTCAATTTTCCGTGCAAGCTCGTACGAGATGTGGCACGTCAGACCAAGTAAAATCATAAAGTACCAGATGGAGGAGGAGGAGGAGTTGTAGTAGTAATAGTAATAGTTGTTGTTTCCAAATTTTTAAGAACGCAAGATTCTCTGGTCAGTAAGCCTAGTATAACTTGTTTTCTTCATTTAAAATGTTTTTAATGTATACAAATCAAGCGAATGTGGTTCTGCGTATTGTACGTGCAAACAAATCACAGAAATACGTAAATGTTTACGTTATAAATGCAAAAGAGGTTACAATAAAATTAAAAATTAATTTACAAAATACTATAAACTGGGCGGCATATTGTATGTACCAATTTCAGTTGGCAGCCTTGTCAGTCTGCATATACGTATGCGCGGTACACGCATAGGCAGTTTAAAGGGCATACATTCTACCATGGAACGTGCATACGTACCGCCGCGATGGAGGAGTTTATTCTAACAGGTTTCGCTATGAAGGACCAGCGGACACTGCGACGAAACAATGATCACCATGCGCCAGTGCCAAAGCGACACAGCATTTTGAGATAGATCAGACAACAGAAAACCAGGAAACTTGGGAGAGCGTTCACATAGTGCTGGAACTGAATTCTCGCCACTCAGTACGGCGTCAGGCAAGAAGCTTCATATGGCGGAACGCTCACTTAGCGTTAGCGGATTTGTAGGGTGACAGAAATTTGTTGACAAAAAAAAGAGGCTTATATGCTAAAAAGGCGCGCAAGCACTAAACAGTAAATATATGAAAATAAGGTGCAATTCTGTTAACTACTGTACTACCAT
>JAGDQP010006777.1:0-13592 GCA_022664845.1 Lepisma saccharinum | reverse complement strand
CACTCGTACGGAGACAGCAATTTCTTGAAAAAAAAAAGAGGCTGATATCCTAAAAAGGCACGCAAGCACTAAACAGTAAATCTATGAAAATAAGGTGCAATTCTGTTAACTACTGTACTACCATTATAGCCTATCAAGCTTCCTTCCATTTACCATTTACTTGAATCGCCTGTTGCTAGATTTTATACATAAATAAATCAATGTACATCTCTGTTCAAGCTGCGATAAATATTCCAATCCAAAGCTGCTTCAAGTTTCCTAACTGATTCGACAATTGTAAGCTGATGTTTAAATATATATCACTTACTTCCTGCCTATGTCATTATCTAATCATCTTTCGTCACAGACAGAGTTCACCTAACGCTCTTCGAAACTTTTTACCAGATGCTACAAAAATACTTGGAAAAGTGGATAAATCGACACAGCAGTTCACAGGATGTGGTGATATTGACACATTAATTTCAATCAGAAATGCACTTGAATATCCAGTAAGTGCACTCTTTCTCACATTAAATTAGATGATGTTTAGCTTTTAACAACTTTCTTTCATAATGTACTCGAAATTTAGAAATTACAAGACCTTCAGTTAGAAAATACATTAAAAGATATCGAAATTAGGAAAAGAATATAACTGGAGATATTTTGGGATAGAAAAGAATATAATATAGAGTATCTGAACCTCTAAAAGAGTATAATACTCTTTAAAACAGTATATCTGGTCACCCTAGATTTGAAATATTGCTTTAGAGCTGTATCACTATCGTCTGTCTCCAGGTTGGTTTGATTTGGTCATCATGTTTTCCGGATTTAACAGCTCCGGGCGACTAGCTCTGGGGATATTTGATGGGAAAGGCTTCGCCCATCGTTCGCGCACAATCGAGGAGCTGAAGACTGCTATCCGTTGTGAAATATGCGGGACACGGTACATCCATACGGGCGGAGGATATAGCGGACGTTGTTTTCAAGACGCACTGATGTCTGAGTACTGTATTAAATCCGTATGTGTAATCTTCCATTTCATGGTAAAATAAAGTTATTATAAGTTCTCGGAGTCCTTTACTTGTAATCTGAAATTGGTACATACAATACGTGACACCGAAAGCAAGTCACACATTTATTTCATTTGCACACCTGCTACTATGTCTTGTACACATAAGTAACCTCTCTCTCTCACACCCCAAACTTAATAAATCACAAATATTAGTTCAAAGGAAACCGGGACTGCCACCCCAAAAGGTTTCTGCAACTAACTGGGAGGAGACCCCTTAATTCCTCTTGCTAAGGCTTAAGGGAACCGACCGGGGTAGACGCCTAATGTCCAATCTATACGTTCACGTCGTGGGGCCTGTTAGTAAGTACTCAAGAGAGGGGAGAAGTTAGTGGAATTCTCAGAAGCCGACAGACTGTTCATTTCCAATACATTTTTCAAGAAACCGCCCCAGAGGAAGTGGACATGGAAATAGATGGAACCAAAAACAAATGGGACCAAAAACGTAATAAGACTACGTTCTATCGATTAACAGGGAAATTCTGCAAGACGTGTCTGTTCTGAACAGTTTCAAAGTCTAGAGTGATCATAGGATGGTGAGATGTAAGCTGAAACTAAATACAAGACTTGAGAGAAAGAAGCTTATCAGAGGAAAACCGCCACTTTTACATCTGGAAGATCTAGGGAATTACAGACAGACATTCGAGATAGAAATAAGCAACAGATTCAGCGCCTTGGAAGAGTTAGAGGATGAAGACGACATCAATAGTAGAAATAAAATACTGACCGCGACAATAAGAGAGACAGGCAATGAAATTTGCACCAGAAAGAAAAAAAAGAGCAAAATCTGATGATGAATACGAATTCATTCACACATAAATAGGCTTTAATTTCGAAAAGACTCGTCGCACTAATGGAATTGCATCGTGGCAACGAAGCGAAAGTTCAAGATGCAGTTGTCTGTCACCAAACTACCATCTCTTCCTCTCAATAAATCTTTGACCTCAAAAGGCCAAAATACAGAAACTACCGACTTTGATCGCGTTGTCAGCCAAACACACGGGAGGACAAATGTGTTTGTTGTGCATTTAAATCATACATACGTCGATTTACGTTAGTGCGAGAATTTAGTGCAAAATAACGTTTTATCTTATTTAAATTTATGTTAGAAAACTACTATTTTTAGATAAATAAATGCTTTTATTTAAAGATAATCTGAATCGTTAACCGATAACCTGAACCAGAGCAATTACTGCGTATTTCTGTAACAACTGCAACGCACGATGGCAAGTACAACAGTTTCTGGTGCAGATGCTCCGGCGACCCACTTGATGAATAGATTTCCTTCGCTGTCCTTTCTCCATTCATGTTCTTCAGCCTCTGGTATACTTAAGAGTATTTTCCAAGTCTTAGTATCTAACTCTCTGTCTGGAAATTTGTGCGTTCCAATGTATCCTTGCATGATGGTAGTTAGCAACTATCGACTTCACCCGCCTTTGGATGTAAATAATTTTATCGCAGCTCATTGGCACTTTCAATATCCATTTTCTTGGAATACATGTCACAAGTAAATTTCCAATTGTCTTGAATAACTCATCTGGAACAGTTCACTCGATTCCTAGGCTTCTGAATGTTGAGACATTATTTTGTGCTGTTCCAGTAAACCTTTTGATCTTTCTTTGTCCTGCAAATGCGTTTACAATGTCACAGCCTAACCTGAATGGAACCTTATTACAGCTGATGCTATTTCTTAATAAATTTCTGAGACACTTTGGCCAATATCAAGTACTTTCAGTTAGTTTCTAACACCTTTCACAATGCATTTACTTGCCTTAACCTGTTTGCACAGTACAACAGAAAACCAAACATTTTATTAGTAGTGATTTCTTAGGTCCAGATTATCGGATATTATTGTCCTTTTCTTCAAATAAAAAGTATATAATTAGAAGAAGCATCTTTTGAATTTAATTTTAAGGCCTTTAGGCAACTTTGGGTCAGACAAGATGGATGATGAGATGAACTGGTGGAATCAAGAAACTGGGAGAAAACGGGAGAATACCCCACGAGAAAAGCCACGCATACGGTATTAGTCCACCACAAAGTCCATATAGCAGTGAGCCGGGGTCGAACCGACCGACCACCCCTAGCATCAGATGTGAGAGCTAAACCATTGACCCACCGCGGCCCAGCAGCATTTTTAAAGCAAATATTCATCTAAAAAATATCATTTCCTAATAAGACCTTAAATACGAAAATAATAAAAAAAAAATTTTTTTTTTTTTAATTTCACTTAAGAAACTAAATATACTTAAGTAAATATTAAATATAGTAATTTAGGTTAAAATGCAATTTTTAAATTCAACAAAAAAATCTCTCTTACATTCATGAAAATATCGCTCTTAATAAAAACTGAAGTCAAAGAAATGATTTTTCATTTTAAAAAAAGGAACCATCGAAATCTCGTAACATTGAAAATTGGCGATAGCCACCATTTTAAATAACTACCGTTATGTGATGTCTATCACCCATATTCGTGCTCTTCATAGACAAGTGTTCAAGAGCTGAAAGTTACATGATGTTTTGGTATAAAGTGTAGGAACAAATGAAACTTCTACACGCATTAGTGCCTCCGTAATGTCACCTCGTATTGCAGAAATTTTCAAATAATTGTCCATATCTCTGGTTATACTTGTCGGATTTAATTGATCTTTCTTTTAAATTAAAGCCTGAATTACAAGCTATATTTTGTCTAACGATATAGGTTTATCTAGAACAAGTCGTTTCAAAGTAAAATATTAAATAAGAAAATATTTTCGGCTAAAATGAAACATTTTTACATTTAACTGAGAAACTATTAGATTTACGAAAATATTGCTTATACACGAAAATGTAAGTAATGAAATTATCTTTCATTCAAAAAAAGAATGATTGAAATCGGATAACTCAGAGCCGTGATATGTTGATTTTAATAAATAGCTTGGTCGCCATCTTGAATGGCGATCATTTTGGATAGCTAATTTTTGGAATGTCTATCACGTATTTTCGTGCTCTGTACATGCCAGTGTATAAGTGCTGAAAGTTTCATCTGGTCCCCCCATTTTATACCAACAACTTATCTGGCACAACGACTATGGTAATATGGCAAACAGTTGTTTTAAGTCATGATGCTCTCATATCATAGATGTAAACCTGAGCTGGATATAATTATTTTTAGGGGATGGGGGAGTAAAGTCGAAGCCTTGTTAGCGTGTGTTATTAATTATAAAACTCAGCTTTTATTTTCGAGTGTAGCGTACACTGTGTGTTCATATATCTAGAAACTACAAGTATTTTAAACTGCAACATTAAAATGATGCAGTTAAGTTCTTGCACTAAACAAACGTACAGTAGAATTAAGAAATGCATTTGGTTAACTTCTTACAGAGTTACAGAAATTAAAATGGATACGAGTATGGGTAATTGGCTCACCTTCCACGAAATTCTTTTTGTTTTCGCTGCAAGTGAATATAGACTGCTATACAGACAATAACAACAAGGCAGACTGCTATTGAGGCTCCTCCTGCAATACTGGCAGTCTCCAGCATTACCCGCTCTCTGGATGCTAAAAGGGAGAAAAAAGTAGTTAGGAAAATTCACATTCTGCATCAGATAATAACGTTACCACTACCAATGGTTGTTTGAGAAAAAATAGTTTTATTTTTCCTCGAGCGACATTGTAACTATTTCATACATGAAAATTAAGTTTAGAACTAATTCAGTTACATCATATCTTATATGACAGAAGTACAACTTTGTATAAGAAACTGCTACGCTCTCAACTACGATGTCATTTCTGAATATGCTTTCCCTACTTCGAAGTACAGACAACGAACGTCACATTATAACAAAATTTCCGTTAGAACAAAGTTCTTCGAAATCCCCGTCGAATTCTTGTTCTCCAATACAATGTTCATTACAACGAATTTTCGTTATAACGAAATAAAATCGCGGGTTCTGTAAAATTCGTTATAACGAGATTTTACCTGTATAGAGCAACATCCTAACAATAATACATACCGTCAAAACTACTAAAGACTTCATGAAACGTTAAGTTCGAATCGTTTGAACTCTCAATGCCAAATTCTTCGCCGACATACGTAAAACACCTGAGAAGTTACCTACCATATAAAGAATTACTCTAAATAAAACAAAAACTGCCAGGAAATACATAAACATTGAAGAAATACGTAATAAGATGAATGAATTTTCAGTATGAAAACATCAACTAAGGCAAAGGAGTAATCCACGAGATTCTGATAGCGATACCGTATAGTTATGCGATGCGGATGGTATATCGCAATGACACAAAGAGGAAAATTGACTAGATACGGCGCGTTCACTACAAACGTTGTTTACATAAAGGGAATGCAAATCATGCCAAATCTTTGTGAGATTTAGAGAGATAAAATACACCTAACACTTATAATACACGTTAACAAACTTCGCACCACCAATGCTGCTACCTTATTATTTAAGTACAAAATATCTTCATGTTAAAATGTTTAGTTTTACAGGATTACTATTTATTAATTCACTTATTTCCGATGTTATTTAATATCAACATGAAGAATCCTAATCAAAAAGGCGGATTCTAGCAATTACAGACTCAAAACAAAATTCACACACCGTATGTTTTGCATCCACAGAAGCAAGGAGCTGCATCTTTTAGCATTTTACATGCATAATAATGACGACCACCTTGAATTACAATTTATAGCAAACAAATATCTCCCTTGATTTAGCACAATAACAATCAATTACTCATTGGATGCGCCCATCTACGACACAATAAAACTGCATGTTGTTTGAACAAGTAAGTATAATTTCAGGCGAAAGACGATACGATAAGACCACATACGGAGGATATGATCAGTATAGAGGGATAATTTAAAAGAGAAGGCTCATTCTGATTTTACCATGAACTGGCACAAGAGAGAAACTTTAAAGAACTGCAAAAACCCCTATGTGGCTTTTTTTTAAAAATTTTTTTTCATGTTTTACTACCAGTTTATAGCTCTGTATACTATGCATACTTTAGAAAACTGCTATGTGGAAATAAATCGATTTTTTGAGACGTAACTTTTCAATACCTATACTGTAGTCCAGAAACCAGTTTTTGGGCCTTTCTGAAAAATTCATACTCTGACAGGTTTTTTTTTTTTTTTTTTTCTCCAGTTCTGACGACGGTGTTTCATGATAAGTCTCGCACGCCTGGATAAATTTCAACCGAACTTGGTACGCATCGCTTACAACCTGTAAAGAAATAGTTTGGGGGTAAGACACCCCTAGCACCCTAGGAGGTGGTGACATGTAAAATCAGTTACTATATCATGATTGTCAGATGTATCTTTACAACCATAATGTAGTTTGCCGGGTTGACTACCTTCAAGTGGGGAATTTTGGCATGACTATCAATTCATTAGCAACGGCTATATTAGTTAATTGATTCGACAGCCTGCAGTGGGGTGAAGGGGCGAAAACCTTCTGGACCCAGAACCAACGGGCCGGAAATCAGCTAGTATTAAAGAAAATAGGCGAGAGAAAACCCCTGTCTCACTCCTCGACCTATTGCTGTTCGTGCTTAATTCGTCTACCTTTACCCTTATTCTCAGATTTCTCTTCATACTGCGTATTCACCCTATCGTATAATCTTCTGTTCAATATTCGCGGAAACATCTTCATTGGGTGCACTATTAGCCGATGGTTCAGATATCTTCACACCCTCTTTTTTTTTTTGTTTATATTATTATTATTATTATTATTAAGGAATCATTACTGTTTCTAAAAAGCAGCTTGCGTTTCACGTTTTCCTCTCTCCTACGTTTTTTATTAATTTAATCGGAACAGCATCCGCACCCACTGCCTGATCATGTTTCATTTCACTTAAGAGCCTTCTCAAATTTTATGAGCATTTTGAACCCTTATCATCAAAATTTACTTCTGCATCTTCTACTATATTTAACGTACGTGGATGATGGGACGTTTCATAGTTTTTCTACGTATAATTTCTATCTACCTAATATATCTACCCAATATACCATTTGAATTCTCTTTACTCCTTGGTGCCGATCACAAGGGGAACGCGATACAAGCATTAATTAAATTTCTCACGATTGAATAGCAAATAATAGTGCAATATAAAGCTTTTTCGTGTCATTCAGTCGATACTCATATGCGCTTCAACTGCATGTATATTGACTACTTCACAAACCTGACTGACCACCACAACTAACTTAATAATATACACATTATAACAAGTTTCAACGCTGTCTGTTTGTTCAACCGCGCCATATTCAGAGTTAGAATCCATATTATTAGTCGATTCATCTTGATTACGCAACTTACCATAAAAGGGACCTATTAGAATTTCACAACCATTGGCCGGCCACACTGCTGGATCGCTGATTAAAGGAAACTTAAGGCTCATTCACTTCTACGTGGAATGAGGAATAAGAGTTGTATTTAGTCTTTAACCTAGTACAAACTACAGTCGTGACATTCTGTTTTTTAACAGTCTTCCAACACATCCACTTCAACTGTTGGATTGAATCTGGTGGGTTTTCCCGTCTTTTTCGTTTTTCGTCAATTATTCAAAATTCAGTGCAGGTAAACAAAATGTAACTTTCACAGACCAAAGTTCGTTTCGTACTTCAATGATGGGTATAACTAGTTTTAAAGAAATGCTTTCAGCAACCTCAGGATTGTGTGCAGACACCTTCGGAACAGAATAATGGCCTAAAAGTGTCTGCACACAATCCTGAAGTTATTACTAACATTTCCTTAAAGCTAATTGAACTCATTTCTATTGAAGTGGAAAACTAAATTTGGTCCATGAAAATTAAATTTTGTTTACCTGCACGGGATTCTGAATAACTGACGTAAAACGAAAAAGGCGGGGAAAACACTTGGATTGAGCCTTAATTTTATAAAATACTTACGTAGATAAGACCCATCCAAGTCTTTGAACTCGCATCTTTGGCCCATGTACCCGTCTGCACATCTGAAAAACAATGGTAGAAATTAATTATACGCCTGAAGTCACGACAAGTAGTTTTTAAGAAATACACTTGCCGAAATACAAAAAATGTAGCAACAAAACTAATTACACGATTTAAACTACAATCTCAATATTACAAGGAACACGTTTTCCTTTGACGATAGAGGTAATCAATACATTTATCAACTCCCACGGCAACTGGAAATTACAGGGGTTCAAATTTGGTTTAAAAGGTTTACTGATTATATCCTGACAAGCAGCATTTTGGTTTCCTCATATTATAAAATCAACTGTCTCGAATATGGACAGATGAAATTTTTGTATATCATATAGAAATTTTACACCAAAGCTTGGATAAACGCATTCAAATACTGTTGTTTATGCCGATGACATAGAAAGTCGCCACGCATTTGATGACACGGCACTCAAATTACGTGTGCAATGCTAATCAGAGCGCAACATACATACACACTTGAGGAAGTTTAAGAAATGAAAATATTAGACAAGCAAAGAATGAAAATTGGCTTGTCTTTTAAATGCCACTGAATTTGGCAGTGACAGTAATTCTAAATGGCTGGCTCCGTGTACTGAACACACGTGTCCTCAACGCACAAGCTAAAATCGTGGACCGAGCGTACAAGCAGGTATCTGGCGTGTCCTGAGCGCACCACAGGAAAAACTACTTGCAGGGTAGAAGGAGCAAAGCAATACTACTAATAATAATAATGTTTATGCTTTAATAACTGCAAATGAAGGAAATAGATGTAAACTGAAACTTATCATTTTCATTAACATAAACATGATGTTTAATATGATTGAATAGTAAGATGCTTCTATCTTGCAAAGCAGCGAAATTTAATAACACTGAATCCTTCCTTCACACTTTTTGTCTGTTTAACAAACTACAACGAACAACGACGTGTTTAAAGGGTGCGGACAAAATCCAAGCCAATTTTTCCAATGACGGAAAAAATCTAAGGGTACATTGTGTAAGCATTTCTTCATTGTTAGATATATCACGAACATCGAAGTAAAAATAATGAATAGGTTTAGGCACCATTTAACCAGTGAACCTAGATATAGTGTAGAGATGGTTTCTAAACTTAACTCAGCTGCCTGTCAGAATGTCGTTTCGTTTCGTGTCGTTTCATAAGCGCAAAGAGATATGAAATGAGCCGAGACAGTTTTAAGCCTCATCTCATTTCGTCTAGTGTGTATTACTAAATTAGAGTATAATTTTTAGTTACCATACCCACTACTGTATATCTGAGTGCTTCAAATTTTACATATTGAACATATTTAGATGGAACAAAATCTGAACCAAATTACAATATATAGATGCCTAATTATTACATATCCATGAAGATTTCTAATTATGAGTATTAAACATATCTGAACAGTAAATTGTAAAGTTAAAATACAATAAAGCACTTCACTGTCATGTATCAGTGTAGGCCTACTATTTTGAACTACTTGAACGTGTGAATGGCAAATTTCCAAGATTCCAATACTTTTTCTTTATAACTAGCTACCTTTAAGATTTGAAAGCAAATATTTAACACAAAGTACACTAAAAATAAAAATATAAAAGGTTTCTTTCAAGTAATGCACAGAACAAAAATAATGTATCTAAAATAATAGGGTATTGAATTTGAATATCCTTCTGTATTTTCTATGCTGTAAAGTACTTTTTTCGCATTGTTCGCCGGAATTCATAATTTCTATTATAACGCTTGCTAGGTGATTCTACATATAAAACTAAAATACTCTTTGACATTTTGTCCTCTGAGGCTTGGTTTCCATGTAACAAGCCCTTGAAAAGTTCCCCCCCCCCCCCCGGTTTTTAAACACCCTGTATCATTGGAACTAGAATACAAACATAGCATAACACGTATTGGGAAAAGGGGGCACGGTGGCTCAGTGGTACAGCGCTCATCTCTGGTTCCAGGTGTACCTCGTTCGATCCCAGCCCCCGCCATGTGAGTTTGTAGTGGACAACATCGCGCTCGCACGTTTTCTCAGGGTTCTTCCGTTTCCTCCCACTTTGTCATTCCACCTCCACCAATTCCCCTTCATCACTCACTTTCATCATTCTTCATTAACATTCCCTGAGCCTAAAGGCCTAAGAAAGAAGAGTAGCTTACTATTCTACCTTATTTATGATAATATTATTGATTATAATTAGTTACAGTTTACAGTTCTCTTTTCTTTGCAGTTATTAAAGTTTACCTTTTCATCCTCTTCCTACCCTTCAAGGTCAACTAGTCTTTCTTGTGGTGCGCTCAATTACACGGCATCTTCTAAATTAGGCCCATAAATTGTGAAGAAAACAAGTGTTACAATAATATCGAATAACTTCTATCAATAACACACTGACGGCTTTGTGAAACGACATCCTGAACTTTTTTAAATTATGTTATGAGCTGAACTGGCAACTTTTTAGCCCAAGTCCATCATTTCTGTGGACGATCACTCTTTCGGGGAGGGGAGGGGGAAGACAGCGAGCAGGGCCTTAGTTGAGATAACAACCCGGCATTCACATGGTGAAACTGAGGAAAACCCGACAAAACCTCAGTCACGACAGTTCGCGTGCCTCTTCATTGTCGGTCCAAAACCTGTGAGGTTATCGAATGGACTGTGAGCAGAGGCGGCGTTTGGGGGTGGCAACCGCCCCAGGCCCCGCGTTGATATTTTTCTTACTCAATGATATAAAAGTTGATTTGTAAAAAAAAGTTTACAAATAAACTAGTTTGTATAGTTTCGATGCGAAATGTAATGTGAAATGGAAATGAATAAAGAAGCACTTGTAATTAGCAATGCAGTTTTTAAAATATATTGTACTTTCTTTAAATAAATTATGTCGGATTTTTTTTTTTTTTCGTAAGAAACCGTTGTTCATTAAAAAATAGAATATTTAGTAATAAATTTAGGGTTAGGAATGAAAGGAAGAAGTGAGAGGAAGCATTTAGGGGGAAGCTGCTTACTGCTTTATCGGCTTTAGATGTAACATTTCGGCGCTCAGCGATTTTTACTTGTACTTTGGCCCCGCGGGGTCATTATTGCCCTAGGCCACGCGCTCAGCTAACGCCGCCTCTGACTGTGAGGGCTGGGTTCGTGAACAAAACTTCACTTCGAAGAACCCCCCTGATATGTACTAATAATATTCCGAAAACGTGAATAAATTTCGTTCGAAATCTCGTATCACTCTGACCATCACCTCTCTTATTGCATTTATTTATCCTCTGCTCTATTTGTGCCACCTAGTTAGATAGGTGTTAGAATACCTGAAATAACTAAAGAACAAACGAATAAAGTACTCTGCAGGGACATTCAAAATTTTATATGAATATACAGAACATTTGTTGAACTATTATAAAATGTTTGTCGCCTTATTTCTCCATTGCTTTTGTAAAAGCTGCTTCCAAAATTAAAAGTACCCTTCTTTCCGGTTGCCGATTATGAATTATACGCAAGCCTATTATTAGCTGCAAAAATTCTCACAATATCGCTACTCTGTACCCACATTATTCTTTTCGCTCACCTTTAAAAGTCAAAGCATGTGTTAAATACTTGAAACGAATTTAGCATTTGTTTCGATCATTTAAATTTGGAGCTCATAAATTTACAGTGTACACTGTTAATTTAATAAAAATAAATAAAACCTCAAATCCTCTTACCTAAAACCGTTGATTGTAACGTGTAAGTGAAAGTTTTGAGCATTACTAAATCTGCATAAGTTTTCCGCGTTCGAAAGTATGCAAGTGAAAAGTGATAAGTAAAACCTCAATTGTATCATTTCAGTATTCTCCCGGGGGACGAAAGATTGGATCCCATCAGCTGTCCACAAGCACTGATTTAAATATAACAATAAACAAGCTATATTCTAAATGTGCTAAAATTGAAAATTAAGGAGTCAGCACTACCCCCACTCCTCTCCTGTTAAATATTTATTTACGTTCTGCATGTGAAACCTCACCTTAAACATCATAATCTTATAATGATGGGAAAATTGGTCTTTCGTATTAAGATCTGAATCAGGCTTGAAATCCATCCTCTGCATTATTTTATGCGTAAATAACCACTAATTCGTCTGTTTTACTGATTTGTATGACCTTTACAAGCCGTCAAGTTAGATTTTTTTTTTAACTATCTGTAAAGAGAAAGAACTGGGAACGTAGAGCCCTAATCTTATTTCATAATACCATTCCGCATTCGTCTGATGTGATCTCACTCAGCATGACCGGTTAAGGATCTGAACCATGGACTTCCCAATTATGAGATTATTATATCTGTTATCTTTTACTGGAAAACTAAAATAAATTTCAGGCATTCTTTTTGTACGCTCAATAGCAAAAATGTATGCCAAATAGACATGGAGAAACTTCTAATATGTGGTACATACTTCCGCAACTCGCTACATACATTATAAATGTAACCAAACGCATATCCTTAATAATTAACTTTACGATTCTCCTAAAGAATGTAACTCCCAATCCGCCCACTTTCAAGTATTTTCCTGCACATTTGAACCTCTGCAGGAAGCAGCGTACGCCAAAGCTTAGTAGAACCTCTACTTTTGCCGCTTACTTCAAACTTCAAAGGCAATGTCCTCTGTTTCTTGCTGTGTGATCCAAAGAGGTCAGCTTACATTCACGAAAACGCACACCCGTAAACTCGTGTTGCAATTCTGATGTATGACATTCCTCATGGGAATTTTTAATAAAGGGGGGTTCGAGTATCTCATAGTGGGTGAGTAAGTAGCATTCACCGGTAAATCGGAGGAAAACTCTTGGAAGTGCTTGTCAAGATAACCAATCTGTGACGTACACGATTAGATTCTTGGGCTTAATTTATTTCTTCTTTATGCCTTAAAAAAAAAAAAAAAAAAAAAAAAAAAAAAAAAAAAAAAAACTCTCACGCGGTAATATTTCCAGCTGCTAATGAATTCTAAGCCTATTCATTTCGAAAGTGCCTAACTAGTAGGATTAAGGTTTACTATGAACTTCTACTGCTTTTCACCAAAGTCGCCATCCCATACAAGGACGTTTTTCTGCATGTTCTACGTCCACACGCAAGTATATATTTTAAAATCCTCTGAACAATACAATCCTATGGTAGTATTGGAAAATTAAGTAGAAACTACAGTATTTGAAAGTGTATAGTCACAATGGTTTTGAGATGGTCGCTTCAATAGTTTGTACCCATTATCCCAAATAGATATTTCCAACATACCTGTTTGTTTGAATAGATACTCAGTTAATCTTACAAACAAAGAAGAAAGATCGACATAATCCATTGCGTGTTAAATACCTGAAAAGTCTCATCGTTCATGACGAAGACTTCGTTCACAAGATTAGCAAACCTTTCCAGAAAAGGAGAAAGCAAATTGAACTATACAAAAATGCAGCTCAAAGTATAAAAATACTTGCCGCATAGCTCCTGAGCAATACTGTCCTGGTCTTTTCAAAAAGACCACCTACATTCTCTAAACATGTTTTTCCCACTGGGCCAAATGCCATGGCTTTTGTAAGCCTTGAAACCGAACGCTATAACCCCTCAATTCTTCTG
>JAGDQP010006776.1:43415-70528 GCA_022664845.1 Lepisma saccharinum | reverse complement strand
GACCCGGGTTTGAACCCGCGTTCTCCCCATTGCTAAGCCAATGCTCTACCACTGAGCCACGGCAGCTGGGTATAACATTTTGAAAAATAATATGCAGGAAAAAATTATAAAATGCTTTTACACCCCTCAATTTTTCATTTATCGCTTCCTGATACCATCATGTTTCGAAGTACTGACATGAAGCACAAAGGTTGGTACGACTGAACATAGAAAGGTTTCATAATGATAGTATGAAAAATTCGTATATGGGTCTCGCAATGGTAAAAGAGTAAAGGGGATTCACATTGACTATTGCATGAATAGGGAGGGTAAAAAATTGGATTTTCTAAAATCGAAGTAAATAGCGTTGATAACGATAATTTCTAAGTCTAATATACGCTTTTACATATAATTATACATAATAATCAATGGTGGGTCCCACAAACATACAGCCTGTCAAGGATTCCATAATGGTAGACGGATGTAAATATATATATATATATATATATAAATATATATAAAATTACATATATATATCCGCGATTTACAATATATAAGAGGAACATATCATTTTGTTGTTATTTTGCCATATAACATTTCTTCTTTAACAAATATTAAAAGGACATTATATACATACAATGTTCTTTTAAAACAAACATTAATAATTTAATCCTGCATTGAGTATCCAGGTTAATATTTCCTTATTTTATCCGCGATTTACACTGCGGCCAAGTATGCGCCAGAAGCCCATTTAGCGAAATATGTACTTGAGTGTGCACCTTTCCGAGAGTGCAAACTCGAAGTGCATGCCTTAGATAGTCCCCTGAAAGAGTAATCTGTTATCTTAAATAGTAACTTCGAAAGCGATTACAAGCGAATTCAACCATTCAACCTAACTTTCACGGATTTATTTGCTGGGGAGTATCAGCAAATGTTTCACAGTAAACATACAGCAAGCAGCCGTGGTTCAATAGTACGACGTTGGCTTAGCATTTTGAAGGCCATAGGTAGAATCCCAGTGGCCGACCACCCTGACTGAGAATGTTTTAGGGTTTATTCTGCAGTCAGACCACGAAAATTTCGGGATGGTACTTTATACTTAGGCCTTGGCCGACGCCTTTCCGTATCCTTTCCCTTCCCTTGCCTCGACCTGAGCCTTATATCCTATTGTCCCCACACAGTACATGTATGTCCAATGAACGTATATTGGTTATAGTCATTACATCAATTTTGTGTCAATAGTACGGCCAATGGCGATACGGTTACCACCAACTGGAGATTGTCAAATGCAGGACAAAGCTCCAAAGCAAGCAGGACTTTCTAATGAAATGCCGGTTACGGTGAATAACAGGAATCAACTTTTTTTATTTTTGCAGAATCACGCTTGTCATGCACTTTCTATCTTTTGTATTATGTTGGTTTTGAATTTAACATCAAATATATCTGAGTGCATGCGGCCGAGGTGGCTCAGTGGTGGATCACTTACCTCTAGTGAATCTAGGATTACGAACTTCAAAATGTTTGAAAAAAAGACAATTCGATTTGTTTCACTCAGGAATCCAAACATGCAACACAATAACTTTAATTAGTGTTTTCACTTCACAACGTAAAAAAAAATGCGCATAGTTTTTTTTGTGACAATTTTAAATGTCTAGTAGTCTAAGGGACTTATCCCGGCTCATGCCATGTGGGCTTTGTGGTAGACAAAATCGTGTGCGTGGAGTTTCTCGGGGTTACCACTTTCTTCATTCCACAAATTTATTGTCCGTTATAGCCCATTTGACCTGAGCCAAAGTTGCCTAAAAGACTTAAATAAAATTTAATTGAAGTCAATTCTAAAAGACGTATGAAGATTCATCCAGGGGGAGTTCCTGTGGAAAATAACGATAAAGGAGTCTTACGAAAAGTCATCCAAGGCTTTGACAAAAATGGAAAGATGTATTTCCTCAGTACCAACTAACTGATATCATCCACATGCACGGCAGTGCATGAGCCAAGTTCTTCACGTCAGAAAACGTCAGCACTGCCAGAAGCATGTTATACAGGAACAAGAGTTTATGGCAAAATCGACGATTTGGGGGCCCCGTAAGAAAAAAGTTGTTAAGATAGGAATATGAGCTTTTGCCGTTAAGGAGATATGGTAAATATGTGCACATGTACAAAATTTCATATTCCTATTTCAAACTATGTTCTAGTTGTGGACCCTGAAATTGAACATTTTAAGCTGACTGACTCACTCACTCACTGACTGACTCACTATTGTTTAGGGTGTTTGGAGTAAACTAGAAACATGAAATTTGGTACGAAGGTAGAGGATGATAAGTAGATAAAGGAACAATGCCGACATTTTGAAAAGGTCGCCATCTTGGATTCAAAATGGCCGCCAAACCTAAATTTTCAAGGAATACACAGCCTAAACGACTAAAGATAAAACAGTGAAATTTGGTATGAAACTATATCATTGATAGCAAATTAAGAAAACTTTTTAAGAAAATTGAAGAAGTCGCCATTTTGGATTCAAAATGGCCGCCAAATCTAAAATTTTAAAGAATACACAGCCTAAAAGGCTGCCGCTAGAATAATGAAATTTAGTTTGACAGTACAACATTATTAGTAGATTATGAAAATATTGCAAAATATCTCTAAAGACACCATCTTGGATCCAAAATGGCGGGCGTCATAAATCCATTTTCCACACTGCTTTAGCCAGAGATACGGAAATTTGGTAAAATGATGTATTATCAAGAGTAGTTTAGGAAAACATAACAACTTTTCAAAAAATTCACCATCTTTGATTCAAAATGGTAGCTGAAATACCATTTTTCACATCGTTCGAGATAGAGAAATGAAATTTGGTATGAAAGTGTATCATCACAAGTATGTCACGAAAATATAAGAAAACGTTAAAAATGTGTCCATCTTTTATCCAAAATGCCTGCCTAAACCCCACTTTATAACGACTGAAGCTAGAGAAACGAAATTTGGTATGAAGGTGTACCATTACGAGTAGGTTAGAATGAATTCGGCTCGTCTCGCCTGCTAGGGTACAGTTCCCAGCTGGAGCCTGATTGCGATAAAGGGGTGCGCCCCAGCGAGGCAATCTTGGAATTCTGGTGGCAGCGCCCCAATGAGGCGAAGCGAGTATATACATTACACAGGTGTAAAGAGCTGCGAAATACGAGCAAACGCACCAAGGGTGCAAAATGTCCAGTCAACTCTTTCAAAATTAAAAAGTGGTGAAATGGAATATGGATGAGCCTAGTTCCTCGTGCCAACTTCCAATACTCCTGCGTATCCCATCAAGTTTTCCACGTCACAAACGTTAGCACTGCCAGGAGCATGTTATACAGGCAGAATGTGGAAGTTTCCCCATTCGGACGCAGCGCTCTGGAGTATGAGGGAATATCTGGATCATGTGGCGCAGTGCACTGTAGATTCTGGTTGTGATAAAACGACGCAGTTCCTCCAAACTCCTCAAGTTCGATGCGCGGCCTGCCGTGGGATTCTTGGCCCAGCGACGCGAGCGAATCGAGGGGAGTATCAACACGCACGGCAGTGCATGCAGCCGAGTTCCACGTGTCACAAAACGTCAGCATGCTATACAGGAACAAGTGTTTATTGCGAAATCAGCGATTTTGAGGTTATGTAAGAAAAAAGATGTTAAAAATTGAAATATGAAATTTCGAAGTTTGACGGTATATCATCACTAAAAGATTACAAAATATCTACAAAGACATCATTTTGAATCCAAAATGAGCGCAGTTGAGCGCATGAATAAGACTTTAAAGAATGCTTCTTTTAAACAAATCAATGAAACAGGGCTGACTTCATAATCCATTTTCCAGAACGTTTGAACTAGGGATACGAAATTTGGCATAAAGGTGTATTAACAAGAATAGTTTAGGAATAATTTACATTTTTGAAAAAGTTGTTAACTTGGATCAAAATGGCCGCACAAAAACTTTTTCCACACCATTCGAGCTATAGAAACGAAATTTTGGTATGAAGGTGTACCATCAGAAGTAGGTAACGGCAATGTAAGAAAACTTTTTAAAAATCGCTTTCTTTAATTCAACATAGCCGCCCAAATACCATTTTCCAAACCACTGAAGCTAGAGAAACGATATTTTGGTATGAAGGTGTACCATCACGAAAATGTTTCAATAAATGCATCAAACCACCGTTATGAGCGTGCAGCCCCCGAGGCGATATGGGAAAAGGTCTGCACAGCATGGAGCGCTGTCCCCAGAAAGTCTGATCACAATAAAGGGGGCGTAGCCCTAAGAAATTGAAGTTGGGGCGCACACGGAATTCTGGGGTAGCGCAACCAGCGAGGCGAACCCAGTATATATATACACGTATAAAAAGCTGTGAAATCCGAGCAAAACACCAGATGATGTTCGAGCCTTAGGGTTGGTGGTGGTGGATTTTAGGGCCGCCAGCAGGAAGCAAATTTGCTGTATCGTCACAAGTAGCTTACAATAAATTTTGGCAAAGCTTCCCTATGTTTCAATAAATATCTCATTCCCACGGGTGGTGGGTATGGGAAAAAATCTGCAACATGGAAGCACATTGTCCTGGAGAGTGGTTACGATAAAGGGGCGTAAGTACCCAAAAACTCGAAGTTGGGGGCGCAGCAAGCTCCGGGGGCGAGGACCTAAACGAAGCCGAGGGAGCGAGTATATATATTATACACGTACAACAAGCTGTGAAATCCAACAAAAACACCGGAGGTGCAAAAAGTGGAGCCAAGTTCTTTAGCCGTAAAAATGTATGAAATGAGAGACGGATGAGCCAAGTTCCTTGGTGACAGCATGTAACAGGAACAAAGGAACTTGGCGCGAGGTGGCAAGGTTCATGATCCTCAAGCTATAAGGGTGGTGGGGATCCTAAAACCCTCTACGTCCACCGTCACCAACTCTAAGGCTGTTGCCAGCTCGCGCCAAGTTCCTTTGTTTCTGTTACATGCTGTGACCAAGGAACTTGGCTTATCCGTTTCCCATTTCACACCTTTTTTGTCTAAAGAATTTGGCTCCACTTTTTACACCTCGGGTGTTTTTATTCGGATTGAATATATCTTAATCATTGACAACAAACTGCAATGAAAACGAACGATCCGTTTCAGCTGAAAATAACAGGATCAAATTCATGTTTTGTATAACTGAAATAGCTGAAAAATAAAATACAAAGTTATAAATTTACATAGGCTTCAAATTACCATTTGCAATATTACTATTTTATCTGTCTAATATGTCATGATTGATATACTGTCCATTTGATATTTAATACGTCTATGTAAATAATTGGCCACATTTATTTTATGTGGCTAAAAAAATCTACACACGACTTAAATATCCACTGTTAGATAAATACAATGTAGGTTTCAAATAGGAGAAAACGTAAATAGCTTCGTATCACTATAGTTAGTAATATAAACCACTCTTACAAAGTACTCGATTGTAACAGAAATTACATAATTTAGAAGTAACAAAATATAATATTATTCAGAACTAACAAAATATAATATTATTCAGAACTAACAACAATGGTTTAAACCGACACTGTCAAAATTATTGGGAATTTATTTTATACATATATTTCTCTAATGTTTCAGGAAAGAAGTGTCAGTATATGCAGTTATCACAGTAGTCGTAGAAATGCACCGAAAAAAAGTGTGTTTTATTGGAAATTCTCACCTTTGGTCAGTGTGATTTGCAAGCATGCGTAGAAAGAGAAAATGTTGTTTTATAAATCGTAACTAATTGCTGGTCAAGTATTTGCTGTCCAATCTTCATCGCGTACTTTTTCTGAAATGAGAAATCTAATGAGGTTTTTTGATTTATGTTTGATATTCAATTGGTGAAAGGTTGATGGGGTAAGTTTGTATTACGATTGGTATGAAACTGTGATTTGCTCTGCAGATTCTCAGTCATTATATATTCAGGCATTGTAATTGTAATTTGGCAAATTGAAAAATGATTGAAGGGTGGAACAAGTAGTTTGAGTAACTTAGTTTGTTTCTTCGCAGTCCTCAAAATGCATTTCTCGTCCACTATATGTGTACTGTTCTCTTCTGGTCTTTACTTGTAACTGGAATAGACCCATGTTTGAGATCATATTCAGGTCACCCGAGCATCCCTGAAAATTGAACTAGATAAGATTTGTATCAGTGAAGCTACTGGAAATTTTCAGGCAGCTAGATTACCTGGCTTTTCTAAGAAATGTTTCTATTTTTTCACATTGTAGAATAAGTTACAATTCACGCTTTGGGACTATTAAATTTAAAATTGTAAATCTTCACTCACGGCGTAAAACTTAAGTTAAACGCCCTTTTTAGGAAACACCTATCAAAACCGTACATTAGGCGTCCGGTTTTAACACGTAACCGGACACCGGACGATTGCCTTAGAAATCTCACTGTCTGGTTCAAAACCGGACAGTTGGCAACTCTAAGTGAGTCGGGTCCTCATTTTATTGCTGTCCGTGCTCATGCCACGTGAGCTTTCTGGCTTATAAATATCGTATGTATGGGTTTTCTCGGGGATCTCCAATTTTCTTCTACTTTCTTCATTCCATCAATTTTCTTATCGCAATCTATTCGACCTAAGACAAAGAAGGCTAAGGACTTAAAAAAAAGTTCAAATTGAAGTTCATAGTATACCTACATAAAAAAACTATCACGAAGAACATTATAATTAGGTATTATCTAGTATACAATTATGTTAAAATACTCTATATAAAGATAGTAGTATGAACCATGCACCCTAAGAGCTATTAAATAGATTCAAGTTACCGCTTGGGAATATCGAGTTTGCCGTAAAAAACAGAAACAATAAAAAATACGTGTAGTAACGTCTTGCTCATTTTATTTTCAAATGTCGGAAATTTTCAAGAAAAATATCCGGTCTGACATTACTAGATAGGTTAAAAAGTAGGACAAATCCGGGGGAAACCGGACGGTGATGACTATGATGACATTTAAGAGAACGACTGGCTGCTAGTGTCTTTTCCTGTAGCTGAAACAGAGCTATGAGGCTTAGTGTTGAAAAGTTGTTCATCGGTAAGTTCTTTCCAAAAGAAATGGAAGTCTCACAGCAACGTTCTTGCGCGGCAGATCTACTAGGGAACACCGTGGATTCGTGTATGGTTATCCCGACGTTCCAGATGTGTCCGATTTTCATTTTGGGCAGATAAAAGGGAAATTCCCGCTGCCCAAGCCTTACTGTAGAGGAATGCTGCTATTTCCCGTCAATTGCAATACCGGTATCTGAACTGTAACTATAGTACTGTATTGTCAACTCCTCATTACGTTTATCTTTGTGATATAAATGTCCTTGAATCATTCCTTTTTCAATAAATATTTTAAAAAATTATTTTGTTTTGTTCCTATTGACATTTCGGGCACTACAATAGGAAAGTAAGACAAAAATAAATGCTTGTTCCTATTCACCCCAGCTGGCAGGTGAATAGGAACAACCAATATTTTTTTAAAAATAAAACAGGTAATAAAAAGGCAGGGGGTTTAATATTTGTCACAGTTCCGTTGCCCCAATAAAGACTGCCATTTTAGACCAAAACTTATTTTTATTGGCCAACCAGTTTTAAAATAATTTGGTTCAAAGTTGAAAAACCGTTCTTATTCACCCCACTTGACGGTACTTCTGATTATGAATAGATTAGCTTTTACCAGCTATCATTCGAGACTTGCAGCAACTACACTGAAAATAATTAACGTAGTTTGTTCATTTCCGGTTAATTGCAAGATGAATGAAACTTCGTGTTCTACATAACTTTTATGCCCTTTTTATCACTGTGCAATGTGTTCCGATTTTTTGTATTTGCTCTTTCTCTTGAAGTAAAAGTTTGAAAACATTATCAATATTTCAGCACTTCTTGTTCAGTCGGGGGTGGCACTTGCGCACAATGGAGAAGTAGTTTGATGTGATATTTCTAATTATAAAGATATTTCTTCTTTATGAGTTGTCATTTGATATTTATCGTAACCAATCTGAAAATGATTAACGTTTGTCTGCTTCCAGTTAGATGCAAAATGAACTAAACATTTATACTTTTGTTATACCGCTGTGCGGCCAGTTTTAGGATTTATTTTATATTTTCTCTGTTTCTTTGAAGCAAATGTGATTGTTTAACCGAAATTTATCGCTTCCAGTTCAATTGGATGTGATATTTGATCACAGTGGTGACGCAGCTTGATATGATACTTCTGATTATGAAGAGAATTTCCTTTCTATGATGTATTGTTTGAAAATTATGGACCCAAACTGAAAATTACTAACGTCGTTTGTCCACTTTCGGTTTGACGCATAGGGAACGAAACTTCGAATTCTGCCATACTTTCATTAGTTTGTTTTATCGCTGTGCGCCAGGTTTTTCGATTTATTTTTAGTTTTTTTTCTTGATTTTGCTAAATAAAAGAATATTTGTGAAAACTTTTCACTTCCGGTTCGGTATAAAGTTGCAATAAATAGTACCCTTGTTTCATTTTTTTATTTTCAAATATGCAAGATTCTTGCAGTATAACGTTTTTTGGTATAGCTCAATTTTATAAGTGTTTTTCGCTTAAAGTTTTATTTACTTCCTTCATTATGTAACTAGGCTCCTATTTGTTGTGGTTAATAGTTGACCATTTGCCTTCAGTTATATTCTATGGTATGAGAAGTTCATCATTGTATTATATGAAAGTTACTCCATACACTTTTCAGCCAACGAGGTTTAACATAGGAGAATGGCTCAGTTGCTATTTACATACATTGCTTAACAGGAGCCAGAAACTTTCCGAAAATGCTTTACATTGTAGCAGTTGGAACGTACTAGCATTGATGATCGCAAGGGTGTACTGTTCTCGACAATGCCAGGCCACATGTGGCATACGTGGCAAGAAATACCGCTCAGCCACGAGGATGTGTTACTGCGCAATCCACCATACTCCCCGGACCTTGCGCCGCTACAGATTATCGCCACTTGTATTCTCAACATAATGGGAAAACCTTCGCAAATGACACAGACTAACGGCTTTTTTTTTCGTTCAAGAGCTACTGGTTTTACCCTCAGCCCACTGCAGAGCTGCAAGAACTTTTTTAAAGTGTGCTGGATGCCGTTGAAGATTATTTTGAGAACTAATAGTAAAGGACATTTCTGTATAGCTTTCTGTTTCTGACCATCGAAAAGATAAAGCTATTTGTTTACCTTGTAGTTTTTGAGTTTAAATCTCAGTTTAGTCGGATGTAAAGGTTTTAGAGTTTAGTTGGATGTAAAAACTTAAATATGCTGTCTGACCTACCTTCGTCGTTACCTTTCGATACCCACCTCAATAACCTGCGTATCCTTAATAGTTACTGAGTTTAAATTTGTCGATGGATAGATAGGGGTGTTACTTATAAGACTTGCAAGGTTTAGCTGCAGCTTAAAGTTCGAAGAGTGACTGAAAATTAGTATCGGAACATTTTAAATGAAAGTTAGTATCGACTGCCGATATTAACTTCTAGCAAAATAGATTTTTATCAATACTGTTCTCCTCACCAGAGAGATGCGTTTTTAAGACATTCCTGGACGCAATGACCTCTAGATAATAGCTATGATGGACTGACTGCTGTCATTAGAAGTTAATGAATATGTGAAGCCACGGAGCAGGAGGATACTTAATCTCGTTTTTTTCTACTTACAGTCTAAACAAACATGCAAAAAAGATGATTCTAACTCAGCTTTTTACGCTTGATATCGCTGTACTACTAGTTGTTATTTATGTCTTAATTCTTGTATAAAAAATAAATATTATTTGCAGTATTTTCTATTATATGCAGAGTGTAGTATACTATCGTATCTATTAAGACAGGTCCAAAATGTTGGCATAGAGCAAAGAAGCGTATAAAACTGAGACCTGAAACCTTGGTCCATATTGTAGTATAAAGGAATGAATAAACGAGGTTCAGTATATGCTCTGGTGCCATCTTTACACACTCACCAGCCAATCTAGTATCGTCACGGAGAGCTCGATGCCCTCACGTAATATTAAACATCCTGATATTGCCCATAATACCCTAGCTTTTTAATATCATAGTTCATCATTATTTTTCTGTTATCTATGAGTTCATCTTGTCAAACGAAAAAAAAAACATGGCGTATTTTCGGCTACACGGCGGAATGTAATATCGTGTTGACGAAATTGTTTTTTTTTGTGTGTTATTAGAATGTTTCTTAAGTGCAAATTAGTGGAATAATCTGTGTGAAGTGTTTATATTTGATACGTTAGAGTGTAGTGCGCTTTACAGAGCATGTATCAGTGCAATTAACTGTTATCCAAGTTGTTGCCAAGGGCTCACCTCGGAAATTTCTAGAACAGTGATAACAGTGAACAATCCAGATTAGTTAATTTTCTCCATGTGCTTTTTTATTTACTTCAATCTGTATTATTCTACTTCGCTACAGTTAATCTTTGTTACAAACTATAAAGTCACATACGAAGCATGGAAGATTTAGGAAGTACTAGAGTAAATAACATTACCAATAATGAACCTACGGGGACTCTTCAACAACTCGCCCTCACTCCAGAGACGGACAGCACATCATCGAAGTTTCAGGTAACAGAAAACCAATTTTCCCTTTCTTCCAAAGAAGCTTTGCATGCAGCTTCTTCAATAATGATGAATCAATCGCTATCACAGCATGTACCACAACGACCTTTGGTGGCAGTAGGTCTTCAAGAATACCCTTCGTCCCCTTCCAATCTGTTGCCACAACAAGGTTTAAGTAGTGACTGCATTGATCCGCCCACATCTCAAACTAAAGGTACACGGGTGGTTTACGAAAATACAACTCCTCCCCCGTGTTTGATGGAGTACAGTAACTGTTTACCTCCTCAAGGATCAGCTTATTTGGAATCTCTAGGACTAGGTGCTCTCAGCACTGCACGTCCAGAAGATGCTATTATGCTCTTACAAGCATTCCAGCATAACTCGCCTAATCTACTTCTTGCAACTCTGAGCCCTCCTAATCAAGATGAGATCCGAGAACCATCCCTGGAACAGATGGAATGTATCGCTGGGGATCACCAATCTCCGCCACCACAAAATTCTCCTCCTTCAAAATCTGCGCAAAATCCAGAGGTGACAATTAGTGCGCCAGAACATTTAACTCAACATTACAACACTAAACAAGCAGCATTTGCCAACATCAGTGAGGGTGTTTCTGGTACCTCCAATGAGGGCAAAGAAGGACTGAAAAGGAAAAATCTTCCGCCACAAGAGATGGAGCCTGACAATATTACAGAAAATGTGAAAATCCCCAAACATTCAGATTCCAATAGGTCTCAGTACCCATCCAAGGACTACTTCTACCCTCAATCTAACTCCGGCCCTTACCTACTCCTCTTATACAGTAGTGTCAGCATTAATATTGGTGGAATTAACACATCTAGCACTGCTCAGAAACTACAACGAGAAGGAATAAACATTGAACAAATTGAACCTCTAAGGCGTTATGGGGTTAAAATACACTTTAAGTCAGCCAAAGAGGCCAATCATTTTGTAGGCAATAAAGACCTCCAAAACAAGTTGAACATACGAGCACGCATTATCAAGATGCTTGTACAAAGAATAGGTGTGGCCTACGGTGTTCCCCTGGAAGCCAACTTAGACGAAGTCCTACTAAACACAGAATGTGATTTACCTATAGTAGAGATCAAACGTATGAAACGCATGCATCGCGGACAACTTATTGAGACACGTCTTATGGAATTTACATTCGAATCACAAGTGGTGCCCGAATTCTTAATGCTCTACAAACAAAGGGTACGAGTCCAACCCAAAAAAAGAGGTTGATTCAATGTGACCGTTGCTACGGTTTTTTCCACCGCGCGACAGAATGCAGTGCGGAGAAGAAGTGTCCGCAATGCGGACTGGTGGCAGAACACCCCAAAGACTGCCCACAACCTTATAAATGCATTCTTTGTGGTAGCCTAGAACATATCATGGGCGAAAAACCTTGCCCTGAATTAGAAAAGCAGGAAGAAGCGGTAGAACTTATGGTGAAAGAAAATATCCCCTATAACATAGCTATTCGTAAGGCAAAATGCATTACCATTAACAAGCAATTCTTCGTCCGAGCCCCGTACTCAGCGATTGTTCAACAAGATTCACTTCAACGACCTGAAAATAACAGATTTAAGGAAACCCTAGTGCAAAAGATCCAGAGTATAACTAATCCCCTTCATCAAAGTACAAAGAAGGTCGACCCAAAGCCTCGGACTTTCCAAAGATGTCCAGAACTTTTACCAGCAGCTTCATGGGAAAGGAAGAAAGTGACGTTTCACAATCAACAAAAGGCACCAAATTTCATAAATAAGCCGCAGTCCTTCACAAATACCCACGTACAAAATTCTTCGCCGGAGTAAGCTCAGTCTCCCCCTTCATCTAAACGTCAAGGTTCTGTAAGGAGAGAAGTTACCAGAAATACGAACGATGCAACAACCCCTTACGGTCAGCCTTCAAGTTTCCCCCTCCTATCAGTAATTTACCAAACCCTGTACATCCTATCAATACTTCTTAGTTCCCTACAATGAGGAGACTCGTTATACTGGCATCCAATATCATAGACATTCTCTTGGACAATCACCACTCGGAACAGGTCCAAGGCCTCATTTTCCAGACTCGTGGCATCCTGAGGGAGCTGGGCGATCTACTTCCTTAAAAAATGACATCTGTACAAAGCAAAAATTCTATAATTCACTGAAACGTTAGATCTTTTCATCAATGTAAAGACTTTTATCTTTATCTGATTCATCATTTCAAACCAGCTGTTTTATGTATTTCTCAATTATAGGGTGGGAAACACACTAACTACCAAATCAAAAATTATAATCTTCATAGTACAGAACCAAGTTTGAACAAAAGAGGAGTTGGAATATTCATCCATGAAAGCTTAGCTTCGGACCCTATTCCTTTGAGTGGCAACTTAAAACTTGTCATTAAATTCAACGTGGAAATTTGCGCAATTCGCACCCGCATAGGTGGGACTCTAATCAACTTCTTTTCAATTTATGTCCCTTCAAATAAATTAACCTTACAGATCCCCCTTTCCGCATTACAGCAGCTTTCCAATACTGTCTCTGGATCTAGCTTATTTCTTGGCAATTTCAATGCTCATATTTCGGAAACCAACAATCAAAAAACTTGTAAATTCGGAAAAACTATTCGCGACTGGCTTGATCAGAGTGATCTGATTCTCCTGAATGATGATTCCATTACTCATGTACCTTCTAACAGGAACTCCCCATCCTCCATCGACCTAGCTATTTGCTCAAATAACTTATCGTGCAAAATGTACTGGGAGACATTTAGTTCACTCCTTACAAGCGATCACTTCCCGTGCATTCTTACTCCATTAGGACCTTCGCAAGAGGTTCTCAGCCCAAGAATGTATAAAATTCGTAAATGGAAAACTCACGTCTGCGACTGGAGTTCCTTTCGCAAAGTTTTCGACTCAATGTTAGATCATCGACTCCCCAAAATTGCTGGAGTACAACTGGATTATTCTAGCTTCATTGAAACTATTAATATCGCGATGAACTCCACTTGTCCTGTGTCGTTACATAAAGCTAAACCGAAATTTCCAGGCTTGTATTGGTGGTCGGACGAATGTCAAAAATTTCACAACCTCAAAAAACTCTCTTTAGAAGCATATTTGAAAAATCCTACACAAGAAAATCTCATCATTTATAAAAAAACACGTAGCCTTGATGAAACGTACTATTAAGTTTCACAAAAGACAGGCCTTGCGAACTTTCTGTAACAAATTAAACCCTCGCACTGAGATTTCGGAAATCTGGGAGATTCTCAGAGAAGTTAAAACCCTCGTAAAAGTGATCAAAGAATTTATTTTGAAGGTTTAAGTTCAAAACAACATCCATGTTATCAATGAACCCGACAGGATGTTTGCATTAACTCCAATTCATCCCTTCGATAAACCCTTACACGTTCCAATCTCAGTTCTCGAAATAAAACAAGAGCTCAGCAACCTCAAATAATCGACACCCGGGAAAGACCATATTGACAACCTTATCTTACAGAATATGTCACCCCTTGGACTCCAATGGCTATGCACAATGTACAATAAAATATTCCTTACCGGAACTATTCCCAGTGAATGGTCCCAATACATAATGTTTCCGATTCTCAAACCAGGTAAATCAGCGACTTCAGGCTTAAGCTACCGTCCAATACGTCTGGTATCCAGCATTCTCAAATTATTTGAAAGAATGATTCCGAAACGCCTGGAATGGTATCTTGAGTCCAATCAACAATTTTTACCTCATCAATTCGGATTTCGTAAGAACATAGGTACCCAAGATGCCGTTGCTACACTCACCCTATACATACATAACAACCTCAGTCAGGGTAGAAGAGTACACGCGGTTTTCCTGGATTTGACAACGGCCTTCGACTCGATTAACCCGAATATTTTAATTGATATCATGCTACACAACAAGCTTGCTTTTTTTATATCTCAACCTAATCCGCAATTTACTCCATAATAGAAACGAAATTTTCTTTTTGATGGTCAGCTTAAGAGCTCAACAACGGTGTCAACCGGTACTTTTCAAGGTTTGGTTCTCAGCCCTCTTTTGTTCAATCTCTATATGTCTCCCTTAAGTCTTTATCCCTCCCCCTTTCGAATTCATACTGTTCACCGATGACCTACTTTTAATGATTTCCGATGACAAAAGCAATGAAAACTTTGCGAAATTGGAAAATTTAATAATCCAGCTTACAGCCTGGCTCAAAAATAGAAACCTTATCTTATCGGAAAAGAAATCTAAGATCATTACTTTTGGAGTAGGTAAAATAAATATTCCCCCTAGACAAACAAATATACCCGTAGTAAAGTGCAACAAATATCTAGGCCTATTTTTAGATTCAAGACTTACCTGGCAACCCCATATTAAAAACATTTCCATTAAAGCCAACAAAATAATAAATATGCTAAGAGCGCTTGCCTCCAACAAGTACGGAGGGCGCCAAACGATAGTGCTCTCTTTCATCAAAAACTACTTTCTTCCATCCATTGAACATGGCATCTCAATGGTCCCATCAGTCTCAGACTTCAATGTAAAGAAAATCGTAATCTTACTACGAAGAGCATTACGTGTAGCACTAGGAGTCGTGAATAGCCATCCAAATGTGGCTCTTCATGCTGAATCACACATCATGAATTTTCGAACCCGAATTCACTTACAAGCTGCAAAATGTTTATTGAAAACTCGTCACTACAAAATACACCCGTTCAACAAAGTTCTTCAGGAAACTCTCAATCTCCAAGAAAAGCGCATAAGATTTCGGAATACTATTTGGGAAACTTTCTCCAACCAGCTTTCAGAAGAATTATCCATGTTATATCAACCTAAAAGAAATCCTCTCTATAAAATTCAATAACCTCTAGTTTCAGATATCCCAATCCACTACCCGAAATTTAACCATATACCAGAATACCGTGCTAATTGGGAAGGTTTCTACTTCCTACACGTAGATGGCAGCAAATCCAACAATTCAGTCTCCAGCGCCGTTTGGGATGAAACGAAAAAATACGCTTTGAAATACAAATTAAACCTCGTCCTTAGTTCCTTTTATAGCGAGGCATTTGCTCTTTTCAAGTGTTTAGGTTATTCACTACTTCTAAATCCAAAAGAAAATCCTTATTCTTACAGACTCACAGTCAGTACTGCAGTCCATGTGTCGAACACACAAAAAATCCCTTAAAACGAATCCACTCATTTATGACCTCTTAGAGCTTTATCATCTAAACCTTAGCATCCAAAAAGACATTAACTTTTGCTTCATTCGGAGTCACCGGCGGGTCCACCCGGATTACGCGGACCTGCTCGCACGCAGCAGCCATCTATTAACCCACATCACTCAGTCAAATCTTTATTACCTAGATCTTTTACCGCGATGAAGGAAAAAAAAAATCAAAGATCAATGGACTCATCACCTTATGGAAGAAACTCAAACAGGTACTGCTACCTTTCGACTCTATTACGATCAAAATGCAACAAAACCTTGGTTTCACAACATGCGTGTACCAAGACAAGTCCTTCAAACCATTTTAAGATGCCGTTCCAACCATACTCTCTTAAACGATCATCTCTCGAGAATCAAGATCAAGTTGGAAGCCAAATGCGAGTGTGGACACCATTCTCAGTCTTTCTTACATCTTTTAACAGAGTGTATCAAATTTTCCTCCCAAAGAGACATGTTAATTAATGCTTTGTACAGAACCAGAACTACTAAACCTCTCTCTCTGCAATCTCTATTATCTCTTCCGACTTCTACATCAGCTTACCTAATCTACAGCTTCTTCAGGAAAATTCACAAACCAATTTAATTCTCCTCATCTCCCCACTTTTCATTTTCACTTACTTCACTCCTTCTTCACTATGCGCTCTCCCCCAACCTCGCTTCTTCTGGACCCTATTTCCAATCCAAATAAACCTACAGGACTATGACTGTACCTGAACTTTACAAACAAAACTGTTATACATTATCCACATAGACCCAATCTTTTACGGAGAATAAAAAAGTAAAAAGAAAACTAGGAAACGCTATCAATCTATTATGGTGCACCAATTTTAAGATCATCAAGTTCAAGATGTCAAAACATGGAGCATAGCTATATCCACTAAAGACCAAGACCAAGACCAAGATCTTGTCAAACCCTGGAGTGCAGTAAAACGAAGTCAACTTATATATATAGTTCGCAGTTTAGTAAACAAACAAACAAACAAAACGAGGTCAATTCAAATATATGTTTTGCGCTAGGTATGTGATTTTATTATATAACTGAAAGGCCTCTCTGTTGAGTATCATATCAATTATTGTATGTACGTTTTTAAATTATGTGCTATAATTTAATTTAGATTACCTAATTTATATTGTTCTCATTTTGAATAGAATGATGTAACTTATTTAGTCTTTTCCCCAATAAATATAATCAAAGAATAAAATTCACTTCAATTATGATGTGCAGGTATCTACGTAAGCCTGTATATGCCCACGTATTGTGATTTTGTTTAAGCTGCAAAAAAATATTTAATCCTCGAAGCTTTGAATAGTGATTAGACATTAATAGAGATAGGAACTTAGGACCCATAGATCACCTAGAAACCTAATCAAACCATTTCACATGACCTTGAGCTAGAAATAATTTATAGAGAGAGCATTCAAATGGAGCAAATCATAGAAACACGAGCTTGCGAAGACTCAAGCAACTGAAATAATATCAAAATATACTATCTTTAAAAAGCAAATATTAGACACACACACACACACAGGCACTACTTTAGTAGACGGTTCTACAAAATATAACTTCATGTTTAACTCGTTTTGCCAATTTCTGTGTTTAGGTTGGTTCCGGTTACGATAGGTTAGGGTAGGTTAGGTACGAGGAAATCCTATTAAAATACTTACCCATATGTTGATATTCATTACTAGACTTTGTTTATTGTCACAAAAAACTTAGATTTTCATTATAATTTCTTTACTGTCAATACTTAACACCGTATTCCTCCCAGACATTTGGTGAAACAGAGCGGTATATAACAAATCTTTTTCTTCTAATTGGCTTTCATTCTTTTAAATTTCTCACCGTCTTTTAATAACGCCAGAGTCTGTTTCAAGCCAGGTTGTAAAAAGCAGAGAGAAAGGTGATGTCGCACAACACAACCGGTGTAGTAGATAAAAGCGTGTATCAATGCCACTGGTAGTAGATGTACCTTGCGGTTTTTGACTCACTTGAGTTTTTTTAGTTAACTTTTTGTTATTTCTTATCCAAGTTTTCCCACTTCTTACTGAATTTTTGTTCACTTTCTCGTGAGCGTGGCGAAGAAGGAGATAAATAAACGCAAAAATAAGCAAAAATTAGGTACAAAGTGGGAAAAGTTGGATAAAAAATAACTAAAAAGTGAACTAAAAAAACTTAAGGGTTCCGAAAACCGCGTGGTATATCTACTGTGGATGCTCCATATAATGGGTCTAATTAATCATCACTATCACTTAAATCTGCAGATTCATCCTCTCACTGTTAACAAATAAGATGATGACACTTTTTCTAACCCACCTATGAATTCCATAACACAAATTTTCGCTTTACTGTAAACTGAAAGTCAATTTGTTTATAATTCAGGTTTGTACTAGTTGCCAGACAGACTGCGTTTTGTATACTTTATTGTACATCAACTTATAAAAATTAGCAAGATGATAACATATCTAAGAAAATTGTTCAATGAAATTGCACTCAATAAAATATTTGTTATTTTGGTTTATATTTGCGCATCATTTCAACTAATAAGTGCATCTGCTCCAAACTAACAGAGATACAACATATTATTGTGATTTGAAATTGTACGACGTTGTGGTTGTTCCTTGTTGCAAAAGGAAATTCACAAATTTTGATACTTTTCTTTATTTGAAGGATAATAACAATATTAATAGTGTTAAGGTCCGGGTTGCCTCGCCGCCGCCCCTCTCTCCTTGGTGTTGCGAAGCATTTTCTTGTCATACTTTGTATATAATACCAAAAGAGAGCATATTTACTGGAGGGGGCACGCGCCCCGTCCCCTTCATTCGCTGTTTTTCGGTAATTGGGAATTGGTATGAGATTATTAATACTTGTATGTTGGTCTGAAAACAAAATGAAGGTTTTCCTGAGAATAATTCTTGATATAATATAAAAATAGAGCATATTTTATTTAGCGAGTACGACAGCCCCGGCCACCTTGGTGTTTTTTCTGTACAAATTTGGAATTGATATGCGACTCTTGGGAATTGGGAATTGATATGCGAAATATTCTAGGTTGTCTTGGGAAAAAAATGAAGCATTCTCTTAGAATAATTCTTAATACAATACAAAAATAGAGCATATAACTTAAAGAGAGCATGTGCCCACGCGCCTGCTCTCTGAATACGCCACTGAAAGGGAACCTAAAATACGTATTTGGCCCTATGTACCTCGATGATATTTAGTTGCACATACCCGGTCAGGTGATTTATTTGTAGGGCTAATTACAAAGGTCATCGTCGTGGAGTCCACCCTCCGTGGGTATTTATTCTTGCAAATTTAGAATTGGTGATACGGCTGTTAAGGTTCAGAAAATATAATGTACTTATGTCGCTCTTACAGGCAAGAAATATTATTTATATAGGAACATCGTCCAGGAAAATATTCATTTAGTAATGTGCACTTCGCAAGACAAAAACCTTAATTCGGGGATGGGGCAAGGGATTGATGGAATAGTGTTCTCTTTTCAGAACTTCTACCTTCACATCTCAGAGAAAACTTTATATCAGTCATAAGATTTATGTTCACCCGGAAAATCTGTTCACGTCAATGGGCACCCGCGAATGTAAGAATTTGTGCCTGGAGACGAATAATTGCCTAACGGCCATAAATTAAATTAGATTAAATTCACTTCTGGAGACGAATAAAAATGTCCCATTGGGAACAAATCTTCCACGTGAAAAGAGGCGTGAGTTCAGAACTACAACTATAGAGTTCGATGTACTTCATTACCACGAAATTATTGACAGGTTTCCCACACCAGTGACTAAGCCATTGTTTTAAGACGAAGAAACCGAAGAAAATATAAGAACTATTGCATACAGTAAGGTGACTGTTGGATATTACCATGCCATGAGCAAGTTGTGCAAAAAAATGTAAACCTACTCACCGAGCAGCATCAAGGGTGTGCGGTTATGGAAATATTTGCATCAAACCGAAACTAAACTCCAGAAATACGATACCATGTTAAAAAGATTACGCTGTGGAGGTAGAAAAAAAATGTTTTCTGATAATTTACTACTGGTAGTTGGCCCGGCTGGACTTGAAATGCAACGACCTCCTAAATTGTGGTGAGCTGGAGGTTGATCAGTTTCCTTTTTAGCGCAAACTATGAAAAGAGCTGCATATTATAGTGAGCTTCTGTACCTTTAAATAACAAAATAAACACTAGTTTACGAGTCTGACATGTTTTGTAAATATTCTGCTCACAAGTAAATCAGTGAAATGTGTTGAAATACACTTGTTTTGGGAGTTTGCATAAGAGTAAGTACCGCGACACATAAGAATGATGGGGCAACCGAAGAGTTATGCAAAACAGTTTTTTATGAAGTGAGTGTAATGACTGCCACGTTTTCCACACTTGGAATTATCAAAATTCGAAAAAGTCATTTTTTCCGATCTACCATATTAATTATAATACATTATCATTTTCATAATGTGTTCGTTGCATTGTAATTACTCTTAATTAATCATAAAGCACTAAACTGTAAAAAATGTCTCTAAAACTGTAATGAAAAGTTTAATTTTCACATAAAATCTCAGTTCAGCAGCTTGAAAACTTTTAATAATTTTAAAATGTAAAAAATATCGAATTTTCCCAATTTTAAAGCACATTGTGTGGGCAGGGGAGGACGGGGCAGGGAATGTTGTAGAATTTTGATTGCATTTTTCAAAGTTTATGTAATGACCGAAACTCAACATTTGTACAATAGGCCATTTCAATTTTCCAACTTTCTATTAGCATATTTTTAAAATGAAATATTAGAATCTTGACCATTTGCTAGGTCGTTGGGGAGGCAGAATATATTATTGAATTTGAACGTAATTTTGCTCAGTTTATATAGGGACCGAAGCACAACTTTTTTCACTCTAGCTGATTCCAATTTTCCAAATTTTAGTTACATTTAAAATAATGAAAATTTGAAAAACTCAACATATTTTACCAATTTAGAAGGTCGTTGGGAGGCAAAAAATATTATATTATTTGGATGCAAGTTTGCACAGTTTATGTAGGGACCGGAATACAGCTTTTGCACACTAGACGATTTCA
The DNA here is from genome assembly GCA_022664845.1 of Lepisma saccharinum. Classification (NCBI taxonomy): domain Eukaryota; kingdom Metazoa; phylum Arthropoda; class Insecta; order Zygentoma; family Lepismatidae; genus Lepisma; species Lepisma saccharinum. The sequence goes on along the minus strand of JAGDQP010006776.1, from coordinate 49,653 downwards.
GATTTTTAAAATTTGATATTTACTCCACACTGTTAGATAATTTACTATTACGTTAGTTTCAGATTGGGTTAAATTAGGTTGCGTTTAAACTTCGTGTGCACCATTTAAATTACAAACTGAAGTGTGGTTATTCGTTAAACAACTTATCTTTCAAGATTAGTGTTTTGTACAATTCGAATTCAATGCTTCATGTAATGGTGATTTCAGTATGTCTGTAACATCACATATTCAAATCTCTGGTACTGGCAGCAGTGAATCGTGTACACATTAAACTATATTTGTTCCTCCCAAAACTTTGATAGTTTCCTAAGTATACTTAATTTACTATCCTACGGAAATTCAACTCCCAAAACGAGCTTGGTAGGCAATTGTATCAGTTAATATCTAAACAGAAAAAACGACAACAATAACGTTTTACATTAGTGATATCGCGATCCACACTTTGAATTATAGTGTTCATGATGCATTGCACATCGCACTAGTAGTCAGTCAGTAGAAAGACAAATAAAGCAGTATTTCTAAATATTATACATGAATGTCAGTCAAAATCGGGAAAGAAAGTCTTAACCCCAGTAGCCAGGAAATATATATCGATCTGCAGCTTCCCTTAAACTAAACAAAGTTTATTATAGATTCAAACACAGCAACACAAATAAGAAACAAACAAGCTAAACCTAAACTGGCTATTGTTTGATATAAAGTGCTGTTGTTTCTTTCAAAAACCCAAATTAAAAGCTATTCTGAATCATTCACAGTGCTTTTATGTAGGAAATACATGGGATAAGTAGGGGTAAAAGATAGAGAAATGCATCAAAATTACCCGCAGCGTTGATACAGTCAATTTTAACACATATTTCAATCTTTCAGGCTTTCTAAAGTGCCACTTAATGTACACAAAACAATTTAGTACTGCATTATGTTTTCTTAAAAAAAGATTTTAGCAGGAATTCTATAACTGATTTATGTCAAACACTTTGTGTCCAAAAGGTAAATTTTGATTCACAAGCGGAGCATTTTGATTTATTAATGTCATTTGAGCGAATGTCATTTTTAATTTATTAATAAGGCAGGTTTGATATATAGTCTTCAGTCATATGCATGCGAAATCTTATTATGATACAACTATTTGCAAATAAAATTTGGAAAAAAGAAGCAGATGCTTACACACTGTGTAAAATTAAACAACCTAAGATGGTCTTTTTCCACGTAGTCTAAGACTGTGGTCTTATATTTGCACCAGCCCACAAATATTTTTCATAAATCAAATGAAATAAAAGTGAATGCCTAGGCCTACCTAACCTGGGGATTATATACTTATTTTAAAAGCATTTCAAATATTGAATTTTTATTTCCAGTCTTATGTAACTTTCAATTAGCCTTCTAATGGACAAGAATAAAAGATAGGGCAAAATAATAAAAGGTGAAAAAGGATAGCTGAGATTAGAAATTATTTAATGAACATACAAAATTCTTGAATGTTTTCTCAAAATACTTTACACTGTAACAAAGAACAAAAAAAAGTTGAAAAGTTAACACTTAGTAACCCATTTCATACATATCAATGTGGTTTGGAAATCAATAAACAAAAATCTTTCTTCGGCCTTGTGGAAATTCTGGCATCTTAAGAACTGGGACAATGTTTTAGAACGGAAAACTGCTAACCATATCATTTTCGATTTAAAATGTTTGTCATTTTCAGCAACACACTCGCAGGCAATCTTCGAGACTTTAAAAATGCTGGGGCACCAGGTACCCATACGAATATTGTTAAGCGATTTTGTAAGAATTATCTTTCTGGTAACAAACATATGGTCATATTTACGATGTGGGACCTGTTATTAGTTACAATAAACGTTTATTGTATCGCTTGCATTCCAGCAACTGGTCATTCTACTAGATATTGACTACTGGTTTCCAATAGTCTGCACACTCACCTTTACTCCTTTTCACTCACAAGTTATTATTTGCTATAGTTTTGTTCATTGTTTTAAGTGTTAAATGTTTCTGTATATTTTTTTTTATAGTTGTTATATTTCAGTTAATCTTGCTTCGATTCGTTGCGTTTGCGATTTTTTTCGAACGGTGAAGTTATTGTTTTGATATAATTCTTTCTTGATTTTTTATTAAAGTTGACTTTGAGTGATGCTACTTGATTTGTAATTATCTTCATTTATTTGCATTCCTTTTATAATTTTGTGGGTCGGCTTCTGACTTAGTTTATTGCTTTATTTATTGAATGTTTCCTCCATCATCCTGTAAAAATTTACTCTTAGTAATACTTTAAATTGTATTTGTCAACTTCCGGAGGACAATCGTCTGTTCTGGAATTCGCAAAACATAGGCGGCATCCTTGCTCTCCAATGCATTAGTTCTCAGTTTCTCGGTAACTCAGACGATATGGTGCGGATTAGCAGTGGCAGAGGTTATTCTACACCAGGTTAATTTTTTTTTTTTTTTAAGTTCATGTCTTGTCAGAAAGTGAAGCAATCGTCTCTCTATTTCTATATTTATATGTTACCTCTCAGCCATGCTTGGTTTCCATATTCATACCTGAAATAGTTCGATGTAGATGATATGTTAGAAGTTCTAGTAGATCATCCTCTTGTAGAAAACTTGTGGCAGAATGATTTTGCCGTGAATAACTTAGAGTATAATTTAAACTCGTATACGTATTTACTCTGTTGTATTACTAAAGAAAGACTGAGTATTAGATGGTCGACCTTTTAAACTTATTTTATGTTCTTGTTACAAGGATGAATACAAGGGAAGGCGCTGTAAATGTGTGCGTTCTGATCTAGGCTTTCGGATAATTTCATTCCTGGTCGACGACGAATATTTTGTTCCCAATATAAGACTATGGTTATTTGTTCTGAGACGTAATAAACTTCAATACATTGCACAAATATAACCAATATGCAGACCTGCTCATACTTACCCAAACATGGTGACTAAATACAGTTTCATTTTTAAACACAAATAACATTAATAATTTTGAATAGTTATATTTTAAATATTTGAACTATTTTCAATGCTAGGGGTGATCAATGAAGATAACGCTTCTCTAAGCACGCAAGATTAAACTGGAAACCTAAGCAAACAGTTCCAATTTAAATTGTTATTTATGATTTAAAGAAGTCCGTGTGTTTCTGATTGGGAACCCAAGTAGAAGTTTCAAAATAATAGAATGCAAAAGATCCTCCAGAAGGTTGAAACGCAAGGACACATGAGTTTAAAGAGACCGTGATAGAACATAGATCACAACGTAGATACCTTTTGCCTAAAGATCTTAAAATTAAATTCAAATTCGAACGTAGACCTCCTGTAGCAAATTTCAAATATATGGTGCCTTAGATATCGAGTTCCAAGATACAAAGTTTCGCCACGTCCTTGTAAGAATGCAGAAGATCTCTGTCAGACAGTCCGTAACAAGCGGCCGTGGCTCAGTGGAAGAACACTAGCTTAGTGTTAGGCAGGTACTGGCAACAACCCCAGCGACTGACCATCTTTACTTAGGTTTGTCCAGGGGTTTTCTTCAGTCATATTAGCAAATACTGGGATGGTACCTGCCTTGCGTAATAAGCCATGACAATCTACCTTCCTACGTCCTCTCCTTTACGCTATCCCGACCCGAGCCTCAGATGTCTGAAACCACGAAATTAATTCAAATTCAAATTCAGATAGTCTTTACTCTGCGGGAAGTCAAAAGTAAGATTTAGACGTACAGAGGTCGTCGTGAGACGAAAGCGAGTGTCTGCTGCAGTTATGTTTGTGGTGTAGTTGTTTGAACAGCGTTGAACGTGTCACAGTGTGTTAGCATGGGTTCACATTCCAGTGGTTATAATCCGAAGAAACGGAACAGACAGTGAAAAAGCGACTGTAATGCAAAGGAAAAGAAAAAAAAGGCAGGTAAAAGCTATATATCAAGTAGTGGCAAAGCTATTCCCGAAAAGCAATTTCCATTAGTGGACTGCTTATGTAAAGGTGAATGTTTCAAGCAATTAAATGCTAGGGAACAGGAAGAGTTGTTTGCTCAATTTTACGTAAGTGGTTGCCCTACTGCCAGGCCTAATACAGAGCAGATGTGCGTCAACACACAAAGTAGGTGGCGCTGTAAGTAAAAGAGATATTATTTGGTCATATTCTGTCAAATTAAACGGTACAAATTGGCCCGTTTGACGTTCATTTGTATCAAGTTTGTATCAGATATCAGTGAAGCGAATTCGCATAGTTCAAAAGACAACGTAAGAAGGTACCATATTCTCTGATATGCGAGAGTAGCACAATAAAAGTTCCCGCAACACGCAAAATACAGGGAAGTTGAGTTTAATTTAGCGGAGATACCGCACCACCAGTCCCAAACTGTATCCACAAATCTCGATTTTTTTTTGAAATCCTAACCTTACTGTAAAGATGATGTTTTCTCTGTTTCAAAACTGTTATATAGACACAACTAAACAAGCTTTGAAATTAAGCTACAAAATATATAAATACTTTACACAATACAAACTATTGGTTTCATTGGTTACGTGCTGATGTATGTGATTACAGTTCTGAGAGCATTGCCAAACTCAAAACCAACCCAAATGATCCCTGCAAGGTACCATTCGCTGCACACGAACGAAAAGTTAAAACACATAACATACATAAAGACTACATAATTATGGGTACAAAGGTAGTAACAATAAAACTATAGTGTTAGAGTTTACTACGCACAAAATTTGCCACTGCACAAGCTTATAAACAACTTCTGTGTGTGCATTTGTTTAATTTTGAGTATCACAAAGAAAATAGCAGTGTATTACACTATTTCCTAGAGACTGAATCAACGAAAGATTACAGTAGCGTATGTTCGTTTTTTACGATTTTGAACAAAATAACAGAGAGGGTTGTGCAAGTACAAGAGTTCATTTTCATGTCTGACGCTGCAGGAGACCAAAACAAAAATATGCTTACGGTAACATTTTGCTCCTGAATTGCAATGAAACTTGGTGTTACAGTGAAACATATATTTTCTGTCTCCCAATCAGTGTGACATGTGGTTTGGTTTGTAACGCCTCAAAGTGGCCAAAGAGGACAAGTGCATTCCCCTGACTAGTACGTGGAAGTGTAGAAAGCAAGTAAAAACCCGTCTCTTTTTACGATAAAACATCGGCCACCTGTTATCAAACAGTGGAAGTATTGATTCACAACTAAAATGAAACGTGAAGCATGAGCAATTCGACATTCTTTCAAGATTCAGTCGTATGTACGAATTTGTTTCAAACCATCAGGTGGTATTCTAACTACTGATACGTATACTGGTGCGTACATGTCGTTTGGGTAATTTACTCAATCGGAATTTGACGTAAATCTTGCAGGTACAATGTTCGGAAGTCATCACTGCAGCTGAACCCAGCCAATGAACGAGAAGTACGCTATTTTTTTTTCGTTTTCTGGACCAAGACGCTCTTGCTGTTGCTTGGTGTTCCGTCAAGTCCAAACTGCAAACCAAGAACCAGACAGCGGATATGAAGTAGATGATCTTCATGAGTAGGTCTTACCAACAGTACATAATGCATACATTGTTTCCAGTGCCCAGGACTGATACATGTCCAGCTTCTACATAATACATATTGTTATGTACTTCTTTAATCTATTATTCTCACATACACATTGTTCTCCTTCATTCATTTTCACAAACTGTATCATACTACTGCTGCGATACATATATGCCGGAATCCTACAAAGTCGTTTTCCTATGAAAAGGGGCTATGTAAGCTTTTTAAATCATTCATATTGATGTTATGGTGAAATAAACTTTTAGTTTCTTGTTTTGTAGAAGAGGATGAATACATCTATATTTCTCTTGTAGGGTGCACATGTACAAACGTTGAATAAAAATATATCTATGTTTGAAATGTTTACACACTACATTCTCAAAACATGGTATCCCGCTATTACATAAAACTCCTCAGTTGTGGTCTGAAATAACGGAGAAAGTAGTTGTTCAAAATTTACAGAGTCATTTCATTTTTATCAAAGATTTTTTTTCGAAAACAGCGTTGCTTTAAATATTAATAATAATGCAGTCTGTAACATCATCGTTTTCAGACTGCTTCTACTAAATATCTTAATATCTGTTGTTATTTTAAACGCTAGTGCTATTTTCCCTTCACTCTCGTGATATTTAAGGCTCGATGTAAAATATAGTTTTATTATTATTATTATTATTATTATTATTATTATTATTATTATTATT
>JAGDQP010006776.1:10856-43405 GCA_022664845.1 Lepisma saccharinum | reverse complement strand
TATTATTATTATTATTATTATTATTATTATTATTATTATTATTATTAGAATTAAAACACACTTGGCAGTTTAACTTGTGGTTTATTTATTTATTCAATTGGAAACACTACTCTGTTCATGCATCAATTAGTTTTCAATGATTTTATTGCTTCCTGCTAAGAAGAAATATGTCATTGCTAATTAGATTATTTCCATCACCTATAAGGGTATGCGCTTTGGCTCTGAAATTTACTATATAGGACAGTGCCACACAGGTATACACTATATATGAACTGGAACATCTTTAGAAATGTTATTATTAGGAGTGCAGAAAAAGTATGCGGTAAATCCATTATTATAGGAAGAATTAGGAAAACACCTTGGTGGAGGTAAGGCATTCGAAAAGTTGTTAAAATATCAGTCAAAGAAGTAAAATCAAAAACATAGGAGTATTTCGGAAAAGCATTAGAAGAGAATTACAAGGAAAATCAGATAAAATTCTATCGCACACTGAAACAGATAAGAAGCAAAAAGGATATCCAATCAAATTTATTAAAGACAAGAGAGGATATGTTATTACGAAAAAATAAGAAATCCTAGAGAGATGGAGGAAATACCTCCACAACTTACTGCAAGGAGAAATGTAGACGATGCAGATAACGCAAATGAACAGCCAGAAAAAAAACATACTACTCCAAAAGAAGAAAAAAATAGAAGTGTATTACAGAAAGCACTTAAAAAGATGAAAACAGGGAAGGCACCAGGATATGACGGCATTTGCACGGAAGCGGGAACGTACATGGGAAAGAAACGAGAAGATACACTACTTAAGATTTTAAACCTATCATGGACAGCAAAACAAATAAGGAATGACTGGCGAATTGCTATAATTATACCCATATATAAGAAAAGAGACAACAGGGAATGTTCAAAGCATAGAGGAATTTCTTTACTAAATGTCCCAGGGGAAGTCTGTAGTCGAAATATAGAAGAAAGGTTAGAAACATGCATAGAACCGGCGATGGAAGATAGGTTTCCGGGAAAATAGAAGTACAACCGACCTAAGTTTTACAGTGCGACAATTAATAGAAAAACCACTAGAACATAATAGAGAGGTGTATCTAGCTTTTATAGATCTTAAGAAGGCCTTTGACCGCGTTAATGGACAAGAAATTTGGAAAAAGGACTTGAACAAAGCAAAGTGTGTACGGAACTAAATGTTTATATACAAATAACAAGAATTATGTTCGATCATCAAATACGCTATCCAAAGGCTTTATTACAACAAAAGCAGTGAAACAAGACTGCATCTTTAGCCCATTGCTATTTATAACGATTATGGATACGACAATTACAAAGAGTAGGAACATAATCAAGAATTACCACTTGGGATACTTAAAATCGATCTCAATATTCCTTACACAATTAATCTATGCTCACGACCACGTGATTATTGGCAATACGGAAAAGAACTACAACATAATACCAATATATGGGAGAAACATTTAAAGGAGCGAAATATGTCTATTAGTACCAAACAAAATCAATGGTGGTATCAAGGGAACTAATAGCGCAGCGCATAACACGAAACAAGCAGGAACTAACTTAGATCAGATCAATTCCTTTAAATATTCGAATTTGACAATGATCAAAGACGAGAAAATAGAAGAAGGGCTAAATAACAGAATAGCAGCTACCACCAGCCTATTTCACAATATGAGGCAGACGTTCCTCAACAAAGAGGAAATATCTAAAATAAACCAAACTAGCAATGTACATGTCAACTTACATACCAGTTCTAATATATGGATGCGAAACAAGATGACCCGGAGACAAGAAATCAGGATTCAATGTTTTTGAGGAAAAATGAGATTTTTGAGGAATATACAAGGTAAAACCCATAGAGATACTGTATAAAATACGGAAACTAGAGTGAATTTGAATGTAGAATCACTACAAACAATTATAAATGAAGTCCAATTACGATAGTTCGGATATTTACAACGAATAGAACAGGACATAATTCCTAAGATAATATATAAAGCAAAATCAATAAGTAAAAGGAAAGACCTAAGGAAACCTAAAAAAATGAATGGGATGTACTGGAAAAGAAAGGAGTTACTCTTAAAGAGGCAAAGACGATAGCTTCAGATAAACAAGGATAACAAACATTCTGGAACAACCTCGACACTGAAAGGGAGAAGAGGACTATTAAGTTAGTAAGTATGGTCTAGTGATTTGGGCAAGTATTTTTAACCAATGAATTTAATTGTATCAAAATTAAGTTCTCCAAACTATATGCTAACAATAAATCTAATTAATATTTAAATTGTTTTGTTTCATATCCAGAACTGTTTTATAATCAAAGAGGGAAAATGCTGCTCCAGGATATTTTGGACATATTGTCATCTATAATAATTGTACTATTTGCTATAAATCAAATGGTAAGTATATAAGTTTGCGTAAAGTCTTCTATCTGGAATTGAAATACGACACTAATCCCGCATTGTACAATTTATTAACGTATACTTATTTATAATTACGTCAGTTCTCTTGATAAGGACAATTAAAATAATACTTCAACAGCATCTCTGAATAAATACCTAATTCCAACGCACCCTAGAAAGTGTTATGAGTCGTAATATGTATAAAAAAAAAAATAATTTCAGAATGTCGTGAAATATACATGAAAGAGTATTCTTTAGTATGCAAAGCACATGAATCACCCATTCACAATTCCTGAAAAATGATTAAAACTCCTGCTTCACTTAAATATTATTTGCCGTAGAAAATTTTAAAATAATGAAATTCAATAATATTGATTTGACCAAATGCACATTTTCCAATAGGTTAATTATACTATATTTTATGGCAAGTGGAGGTGGCTGAGAAACATACAAATTAAAGAAAAAAAAGAAACAAAGATAGAAGAATAAAGAAAAAGAGGAAGTAAAGACGTATAAACACAAGATACAAAAATACAAAAAGTAAAGTAAGAAAAATGTGACACAAAATAAGAAACTTGTGATTCACTGTAATACAAATAACAGTATTAAAGAATACAAGAATCCCTGGCAGTACAGTAATTCAGCTAGTGTCAATCGCGCAGTCCATATAAGGCGGATAAGCTCCCGATGGGACAACATTAAAACATTTAGACACTCCTGGTATTTCTGGAGAGTAGTGACGGTTTCCGTTTGTTCCCAATAAACCTCTGGAACACATTTAATACGAATTTAAGACTTCAGAAACGACGTCAATTTCTACTCTTGTGGCTTCGTTCACGCTGGCCGATTATAACGCAATCGGTAAATATCCGTACACACACATTTTCAGTGAACATTTTTACCAATTGGACCGAATTTTCATTAAAACTGACTGAATTTTATCGTACTGGAGAGAACAAAATGGATTTAGCGGATTTTCTGACGGAAAGTTTGGGCTGATAACAAATTATGGTAATTTGTAAAAACGTTTTCTTTTCGTTTCAATAGAATCCTGTATTAAGACTGGTGAAACATTTGCCTTAATGTTTATTTTCTGTACCAACTATTTCATTGTAAACTTGGGGTACCGTAATTGAAACGCAAATATGTTTCCTAAGTTACACAAATGCCTGACCTTTCATCGTGCAACTGCAGGGTACAGAACTAGAAGCAAATAGACATTTAAAGATAAATAGTTACTATAATAGAAGTTAATAAAAAATGTTTATAGTTGTTTTATTTTATGTTATATGTAAAATAACGCGTGGTTTTTTTTCTTATTCTTTAAATTTTGACAAAATTTTGCACATTTTATGGTAACGGAGAAGAAGAATATGTATTGGCAACACTACCGATTGTGACCGTAATCCTGTATAGTAGGAACGCGCACCACGTGGAGTTGAAGTAGGAGGAAATATCTTGGTAATATTGTACCGTAAGACTCTATAAAACAAAAATCCGTAATAACACGAAGTCAAAAGTTTGATATCCGTGGGTCTTGCCAAGACTATATATGGTCATACAGATGAGACAATGTATGCAATAAATTATAAAAAATTCCGGGGCACTTACACCTCCAGTTCCCTTGTTTTCGTAAAACCAAAAGCATTGTGATTTGTAACAAATATCCTCCGAAAATGATTATTTCTTCAAAATACGCTATCTAGACCAAGCTTTCTACGTCATTACATTTCCATTCTCAAGGTCAGATGGAAACCAGAGTACTGGAATTTCACAATTCTAAGTTCTCCAGAAGAGACATGTCAAAGTGCAATGACACACTGTATAGCTATATGTACTATTTACTTCTGGTCTGTCTGTTCTTTTTTGTATGTTTTTATACAGGTAAGTGAAATACTTAAGTGTAGGATGTGACGAATTCTCTTGGAATACGTAAGTTACAATAAACTAACTTACAAGGATAGTGAGATGTATTATTATTCTTTGAATTCCTCTCTTTACCTTTATTCCCTTGCCTTCGTATTTTAATTCAGCAGCAACAACGCATAATAAAGGAAAGATGTCCCATGACAAAATTTTCAGAAACACCTATGTTTTTCCTTAAATTGTTAGCAAATGGAAATATACAAGAGGAATACCTATCCAATACGGCATGCACATACATATATCTGCAAAATATTCAAAATACTTAACGACTTATAAACAATGAAATAAATGCTACGAGCGTAGAAATAGAATATTTAATGTATATCAATATCAATTGTGTATATGCCTTTGCAGATATATATATATATAATACACAACCACATTCAATCCACTACTGGATGAGGCCTCTCCCGGAGGGAGGAGATGCTCTACTGCTCCCACGCTGACCAGACGTGATGGGAGAGGAGAGCCGAAGCTCTCAACTGTGATCGCTACCTCTTTATGCAGGTAGCTCCCCAAATGGCCTCTCGACGCTGGTTGGACGCCGCACAGACAACACCATCTGGAGTACTACAACGGTCACCCATCCAAGCACTGACCAGACCCAGAGCTGCTTGATATATATATATATATACATATATATATTTTCTGCTAAAAATTGAGTTTCATGTTTGTGACCTTACCCTGTATATCTATTGTCATGCTTACAAAGTTCTACTTTAATTATTACGTGTACAATTCTTTGAAAACTTCGAAATCTTAGGCTAGAGAAGTAGTGATAAAGATGACTTTAATAATGAAATTGATGTAAGTAAGATTGGTTATACTGAGAAGGGCGCAGCGAAGGAACGTTGTAATAAATGCGATACAAATAATAACCACTACACTAACGCGAAACGCCAGGTCAGAAATGTTCAGAAACTAAAAAGGAAAATACGGTATCTGATAAAGAAGTTTCTGGAGATCTTCCGGAAATCTGACAAGGAAGATTCCGGTATCCGGTAAAGTTTGACTTTAATTATTACTTGTACAATTCTTTGAAAACTTCGAAATCTTAGGCTAGAGAAGTAGTGATAAAGATGACTTTAATAATGAAATTGATGTAAGTAAGATTGGTGATACTGAGAAGGGCGCAGCGAAGGAACGTTGTAATAAATGCGATACAATAACCACTTCGCTAACGCGAAACGCCAGGTCAGAAATGTTCAGAAACTAAAAAGGAAAATACGGTATCTGACAAAGAAGATTCTGGAAATCTTCCGGAGATCTGACAAGTAAGATTCCGGAGATATAGGAAAATGGCAAAACAAATAATATGTGAGATCTACACAAAGGGCACAATCATTGAGGAGAAGTTACCATATTACATCAGAGATGATAAGAAATGAACAAGGAGATCTTCAGCCGGATTCTACTAAAATTATTGACGTATTTGAAAATTTATTTCAAAAGTGTTTAACTGAATGCAATGGAGAAAAGGAGGAATTTAAAATCTATACAGCAGAACCGTGGGTACCCGAACCTAACCTAATTAAGGTCAACGAATCTGTAATGATATTGGAAAATTTCAAATCACCAGGAATATGGCATATTTCACCAAAATTAAATAAAGCGGGATTACTACAGTAATCAAGAAGAATTACAATAAATTTATAAATGCTATATGGAGAAAGGGAGATATTCCAAAGGAATGAAGAACCTTAATAATTATCCCGGTGTATAAAATGGGAGAAAAATCGGAATGTAATAATAACCGCGTAATCTCATTACTCCCAACATGTTACGTAGTACTGAATAATATCCTGCTATCTCGCCTAAGTGTATACGTAGATGAAATAATTGAAGATTGTCAAGGTGGCTTTAGAAGAAATAGATCTACTATGGATCACATTTTCGCCCTGAGACAAATCTTGGAAATGAAATGGGAATACAATCGGACTGTTCACCAGTTATTCATTGATTTTAAGAAAGTATATGATTTTATTAAACGGGAAAAATTATACAATATCCTGATACGATTTGGAATTACAAAAAAAATGTTCAATTACAGGCACATTCTTGTATTAAGAATGTGCCTCAGCGATCCCATAAGCAGAGTACTGATAAGTAATAATATACCAGATAGTTTTGAGATTCGCAACCGACTAAAACAAGATGATGCCTTGTGACTATAACTGTTTAACCTTGCGTTAAAATATGCGATTCATAAAATAAAAGAGAATAACAAGGGAGTAAAATTAAATGGCTTGGGTGAACTGTTTGTATTCGTGAATGGTGTTGATCTAATAGAGGATCATATAGATGCACTACAAGGCAACACCGATGACTTAGTAGAAGCGTGCGATGAGATAGGTTTACAATTAAACGTAGAGAAAATAAAATACACGATTACCACCCGAAACACTGGGATTGAAGGACATTGATTCATAACAAATGAGAGTGAGAACATATAAAGAATAAACAAATTTAAATATTTGTGACCATATGCAGCAAGCACATACGAGGTCACGCAAGAAATAAAAGTAACTTAGTAACGGGCACCACATGTTTTTATTCAGTCCAGAGACTCCTAACCTCGCCAGTAATATCAGGAAAGTTGAAATGGAACATATAAAATACTGTTATTCTCACGGTAATACTTTACGGTTGCAAAATTTGGATTACGTCCCGAGCAGATGGACATATATTACGTGTGTTGGAAAATAAGATCCTGAGAAATAATTATTAGCCGAAACGGGACGAGATGATTGGAGAATGGAGGAGAATGCGTAATGAAGACATTCACGGACTTTACGGCTCTCCCGATGCTATAAGAATATTGAAATCGCGATGACTGAAGTGAGTTTGCCATGTAGAGCGGATCGGGAAAAAGAGAAGATTATATTCCATCATGGTTGGTAAGTCGGAGGGAAAGAGACCGTTGAATAGACCAAGGCGACGTTGGGAGGATAATATTAAAAGGGATCTTCGAGAGGTGTTCGTGATGAAAACTGGCTGGATCTTGCTTATGATATATTTCTATGTCGAACGTTTGTTACTGTGGCGGTGAACTTGCGAGTTCCGTAAGACAAAGTAAGTTTATAAGTGCCGGTACTATAATTCTCTAATATTGATGTGCGTCAAAGTCAACCTGGGATTTACTCTTAATGTTGTGCTATACTGCAAGTACAATACTTTCAATGCTAATATTATGTAATAATTTGAGTTGCTCAATGACTGAGTCTAATACTAACTTAGAAATTGATCGATACGACAGTCATAAATAGACACAAACGTATCAACATTAGTTAAATGTGCAACTTAATTAGTATAAATGAGATTGTAAATAACTACTAGTACTCCTTCGTGAAATTAATTTAATAAAATATTTCACTTTGCAACTGGTGCACGTTACAGATCGTCTTTTAGTAAAGGTATTTTTTTCCTCAAATGAATTTGCCTGTACTATAACTGACGTTCGAGGCAACTTTTTCAGAACGACTACTGCTATACATTTTCCTGGAATCATTGGACGAAACGTTTTACTGCTGATTCTAGCTGTCAGCAGCATAATTTGTTTAGTAGTACAAAATATATTTCTATTTTCCCGTGCAGACAGGAAACGTTAAAAAGCTAGTTTGATTGCGATATGTTAATTTCGGTTGTATTAGGCTTGCTTTCAAGTCCTTTTTATTTGTTTCTACATTACTAGGCGCGTTTGGAATAATAATATTCAACCATTATATGAAGTAAATTACTCTCTATAATAGGATAAGATAAAATGAATTGTATGAGCGGTAACAGCACTATACTCTCTATGAGGCACATGTAAAAAATTCAATAACCTAACCGGATTTATCGAGATATTATCGTGATTCATTTTGCACTTATTTTAAGTTATAAGTAATTTTCTCTATATGACAAGAAGCATCTAGTATATCTTTGTGTCATTACTTTGTGACATTGTTAATAGAAACATTTGCACAACACAGTTCAGTAAGTTTAAACATCAAAAACACATATTAAAGAACAGAAAGAACGGAAATGAGTAACATCTAGTGTCACAATGTGCAATGTCAGTGTTAGATTTTTGTTTTATCTTATTGGCAAGTTGACATAGTTTGTTAAGACATGCTGCTTACAATTATTTATAATTTACCGGTGAGACACGAACACCACAACTGGAATAATTGCATTTTTAGTTTCACAAAATTCCATAATAACGTAATAGTAATAGGTTTAATATTTATAGTTTACATTTCTACTTCTGATATGAGTTTCTTCTACAACGATATTAACATTTCTAAATTCTATTCCTAACATCTAGCATATTATATTCGTAATGTATTCTTACCACTATATTTTTTGTATTCATATATGAATTCATTTAAGGCGTTTAGGCATTTCAGTCGGGAGAGGATAGGGTGCAAGAATACTGGAAAGAGTCCCAGGAGCTTAAGTTAAAGGAACTATCCCAGTGTTTCCCTTGTGTGCCTGAGAACAAACCCTGGAGAAATCTTAATCAGATTAGACGTTCTCTGATATCGAACTCAGGCCACTTCTGATTGCGAAACCAACGCTCTACCAAATACAATCGTTCTATATTATTTCTAGTGGACATTTATAAAGTTGGACAGAAGCAGTTATTGAATTGCAATACATTTCACTATAACAAAATTTCTCAAGAACTTTTCCATTATTTTTCTATCGCCACACCTGATAGATAGCAGAATGGTATCTTGATTCAACTTTGATTTTGGCTGACACCCTCCTGCATCTTTCCCCTCCTCATTCCAGGCTTGACCCTTAAATGTCTAGAAATCATAAACACATTTATATTCAAGTACTTTCTAGAACTTAACGTGGCGAGACTGACGGGAATTGGAGAAAACATATCAAGTTATAATGATAACTGAAAAGATAGACAAGATTAACTATTGCGTTAAAATCGCTGCACGATTCAATGGACCAGTGATTCTCAGCTTGGTGTGCCTAGCGCACATGTTGAAACGACGTGCCACGAAGCGCCCGAGACTTTCTTTTCTCATTTGCTCAGTTTCTCGGGCTTTTAGGTCAATTACCTAGAAGATAAAATCGGCTGGGTATCATCATAGCAAATTTTTATTTTCTCTTTATTCTGATTGATACAGTTTTGTTGCTAACAAAACAAGACAAAGGACAAGAATGAGGAGGGCTAGAACATAAAAACAGGCATATACTACACTACAAACAGAAAAGTAACGATGACTACTTATACTAGAACCCCTTTCCAAGTTGACTACTTATACTAGGTTGTATTAAGTATTGTGTAACTAAGTTGAGCTTTAATGACTGTTATTTGGAACTTATTTAGAGGAAGACAGCTTTTTATTTATTTATACTGTTATTTATATATAACTGTGAATGGTAATTTAATGAGAGGTAAAGCATCCCTAGGAGATTCCAACCTGCAGGTGACACGACGGTTCTTCAGAGTACTCACCGCCTCCGTCGGGACGGAGAGTCCATGCTGCCAGTCTTTTGTTCGTATTATTCTCCTAATGCTAATTATACATGATTGGAGGGTGATTATACCAATTCCCGGCATTTCACAGGCTTGCAGCACGACGGAGGCTCAAAGTACTTAATGCCCCCGGCGTGATTGTTTTCCGACCGCAGACTCTGCGCCCGAGTATAATTGATGAATTATTCTTTAAAACAATGTAATAAGAATAAAATATTGAAATGAAATTGAAAATTAATTAGAGAGTTCAGAAAATAGAAGAAGAGATACAAAATGCAAGTGCCACCTGTGTGAATTCTTCTAAACTGTTTGCGAGTATTAATAAAGAATCATAAGTAAGACGGAAAACCATAACTACGTGGGATGACAAACAAGAAAAGGAAGAAGGTAGTAGAAAGGAAATGGCAAATATATAGGATAGAATCAGTTCGTTATAGTGTCCATCCATCAAATATCCAGCTAATGAATTCTGTTTTTGTTGGTATGATGAAGATATGCAGCTTGCAGGCACTCCTCTTCACCTGTATGAGTTCTCATGTTTGAATTCTCGTGGTTTCCTTGTGTGAGATTTTTGGTACGATGAAGATGTCCAGATTCTATGCGTTCCTTTTCACCTGTATGGATTCCCTTGGTTCTCCTGTGTGAGATTAGTATGACTAATTTGATGATAGCTTGTCCTTATTGAGTATAAACACACTAAGATTATCCAATAACATATATCCTGTATAGTATCACACACTATTCACGACACACGCACGTAACACGAACACGCAGTCTCCCCTCCACATAGTCGTATCCGGATTTCGGACCTGCTGGATTCCAGCAGTCCATTATTCAGGCCTAGTTCACAGATATGGTGTTGGCTCTCCAACTCCAGTCTCACTCACACACTACAGTTCAAACACTCTTCCAGCAGCTCATTGCACAGGAGTTCCTAATGCTGCTGGGACACAATCATCCCACAATCGGTCATCGCTGAGACTGTGACTGTTTAGAATAATTCAAGAATAGCGCGCGCAAGGCCAAGTTATTAGCCGTTCGTGTCAGGTCATATCATGGATCCAATTGAAATACGTTGAGAGCCACTTCCGTAGACCTCTAACGCTAATTATCCTACTTGCACCATTTCCTGAAATTTTTGAAAAAAATAGAGCAGGAAGTTTCAACTAAGGACCTCCCGAAAAGCTGAGATACATTCCAGGGGGTGCCCGAGAGAATTTGCCGTGGAGATATTGTTAATTTTCTTCTTACATTTTTATTTTTTATCTTCACAACATGGAGAGAAGTTCAAATCTTAAACGGGCAGGAAACCAACGTTGGTCGCATTTCCCCAAATTTTACTCTTAGGCAAAACTTTTCGTAAATGTATTCAATGGATTTGGGATCGGAGCAATGTACAGACCAACCAAAGCGTTGATAAGTTCTTTTTATACTATCGCATAGTAGTGACAGCAACATGGCGCCTGCGACTGTCATCTTGGCTTCCATAAAAAGCGCCGCAGAGAGGCAACCATTTCATTGTCCAGAATTTGACAGTACGATTCTGCTTCTATGTTACCGTGGACAACACCAGTAGTCCCATATTGTAGTATGTGAAGCGCCCTGATATCATAATGTCATCCTTGCCAACTTTTATGGTGTGATCTAATGACTCAGGTAAAAGGGCGTTTCCTGCTAAACCGTACACGTCTGTGGTATCATGTTACGATGTTCTAAAACACTTAAGACTCCGAGCTTTATTCGGCTTCGTTATAAGGGGCTCTTGAGCAACCAGTCTGCCTGAATATTCGATGTGCTAGGCCGCTCTTCTTACTGTTACAATAGAAACTGATACCCCTACTACTTCCTGAAACTCCTTCGATTGGTGGCCATCGACTGTGTACGGATTTTGATAATTAAAGTCTCATGGGTCAGCGATCTCCGGTTGGCAGAATCCTCGGTCATCCGGTACGTTTGGCATTCATACAATGCCCCTATATCTACTTGGACACGTAAATACCACAGTTGATTAGGAACTGTCCAACTTGATGGCCAACACCCTGCTGGACAAACCACTAAGGTAGCTTTCCACGAACACATACATACCAAAATCTGGTAGGTAACAATCACCCACCATGTCCTTGACATCTGGTTGTTTTCTCATTGAAACAAATCATCCAGGGTTAAAAAAAAGTAGGAAAAATTGGCTCGCCACGGCCACCAATCAGTAGATTTGGCGACATGGAATCGCCTTGGTGGCCAATTGCTGTTAATCCTCAAATGCATGTGATTTAAGACAGTCCTCAAGCTCATTACTGTTCTGTATTTTATTTTAGTGCCACGAGTGCCTTATTTTCTACACATTTTTGGCATTCCGATGTACGTATTGTTGCTGGGTTCATACAACGTCGCCACACCTGTGTGAGCATGCAAAAAACTGGTCGTTTGCCACCCGCCGTTCAATCTCTTCTTCACTGCAACGCATCACCGTGTTCTTTTCACATTCTGCTTTTGGAAGTATAGTTCCTTGCATACAGATGACGCGCACAAGGATAATATGGTATAATATTGTGGCAAAAATGTAGTTTAAGTTTAACTTCAATAAAATATAAGGCCACCAGTGATTACAAATGGCCACCCCAAAATTCTTATGATGGACTCATTAAACGCAAAATTTAGAGAACATTTTAAACGCTAAGTCAGACATTGTTTAGGTTGCATGAAAGTCGAACAAGGTGAATCGCCTATTGTGACAGGATGACTAATTACCTTTTAGTAGATACTATACATACGCTTAAAAATAAAAGAAATATTTATAGATCTTTCTTACTACAAACTTATTCCAAACTAAATCAGTTGGATATTTACAGAAAGTACATTCATTTTTAATTATTTACGCAAAGCGTAATTCAATTGATTACAGGATGCACAAAATTCGTAGTTCATTGCAACCCCACATATTACGTTTTAAACACTAAACAATACATTTGTTTAATTTGTCTCCCCTCCGAAAGGATACAAATTCCCTTTCCCTGGGTGAAAGTGTCAAAATAAATCAATGATAACATATGAAATATGTGTTCCTAGTCTTAGCAATAAATATTTATTTGGTCAATGTTATGAGTTTCTGCCATTGTGTACGGTATAGTTATTTATCAACAATAACCAATGTTATTTATATATTGTACTAATCTCCAGAATATCTTTAAGAGTCTCGTTTTCCTGCCCATATATACACAAATGATTGTTTTACTTTGATTTTATTTAAGTGATAATTAAATATGTTATGTTCTACATTTACTCGCCAATTGAATATAATTACTCCCGAACTTAAAAAAATGAAACCACTGGCAACACTGTATTAGCATTCTTACTTGTAGCGTCTGTCTGTCTTTCTCTCTCTCTCTCTCTCTCTCTCTCTCTCTCTCTCTCTCTCTCTCTAAACACTACATCACGGTGTATCCTCCATAAAACACCAACACGGAACCAGTCAGACAGTTTAAACTCAACTCTAAAAGTACTGGACCGTTTAACCAAGAAAAATCTTAGAAACACCTCTCAGGAGGGTGAAAGTGATTAGCACAATTGTGCAGAACGAATAAAACAAACAGGAAAAAAATAATACCACAAGGAAATAGTCAAGAATCATGAGTTGAACTAAAGTTGAATTAGTTAAATACACTTAAAAACTCCTTAACACTTGCTGTTCAACAAAGAATGTCTTAACTATATAATCTTAATGGAGTGCTATTCTCGAAGAAGAACAATGAAAAACTTGAAACATCAACAAGATATATAGGTGACGTAACTCCTCACTCGACTTACATAGTAATTTAGCCTCACAAAAGAGAAAAACACAATAACACATGATGAATAGTAAGCGTAATAATCCTTCAAGTACCTTATTCATATTTATTATTATTGTTCCTGCACTCAACTTAAAAGGGGGACTGAAACCTGAGGTCAACACAACAGAGAACATAAGTAGGTCAGTTCCTATCGGAGCTATTCGTAACGAGCGATTAACCAGATCAAGCAGCAGCAGCCACAACACTAAACCTCGGGCTGAAATACCACGTAGGCAATTCAATAAATAGTGACTGTCCCTCGACACCTTTCCCCAAAATGCAGGTAATAAACACAACAGTAATTCTCACTAAAAACCCCTTAGTTCCTGTAAATATTCTAATAGAGGGTTCGAAAGAATATCACCAGAAAACTCTGAAAATGCTTTTAAATAATTCAGTTTAAAGGACTTAAATTTATCAAACTCTACCAATCTCTCTACATATTATTTGGTTATTTGTCAATTTGAAGTATAGGATTTATTAAGGAATTATTGTTAAATTTATCGAATGAAAGTAACGATTATTCCCGCATACCGTAGATTTTAGTGTCACTTTGTAGTAGGCAGTAATTTAAGTCTCTGACGTACCAATGAATTATCTTTAAGATGACCTGTTTGAAGTTTACTATAACACAGATTGGAATTCAATTGGAAGGGCAGCAGTAACAATGTTATAAGGCGATGACAGAGAGAAAGAAAAACACCAGTTTTCTGAGTGCTGCTGTACTGAAATAATAGTTTAGACTGATACACAGACGCAAAAGAAGTCACCACAGTATTACTTGTTATTGCGCCAGAAGTCAAACATGGACACACACTCTTTTGCACCTTCTATTGAATTGGACAATACATTCTCAGGACCAGGAATAACCAAACTAGAATCACGTCTTTTTCTAGTTATACTAGACTCCGCTTCATTGCTACTGGCTAAATCAATATAGACAATATGTTTCGATTCCTGTAATTCTTAAAAAAAAAGCATCAGACCTTAAAGCACAGGCAGATTTAACTTCCTTATCCTTTGAAGTAGTATCCTATGCATTTATACAACCTCAGAGAATAATATATCTACCGTACTGCTTACTTCACTTAACCTAACTTTTACTGACTAGACTACCTGACTAATACCTGTAAAATGAGTTAAAATTCTAACGTAGCATCTTCCAAATCCTCTTTAAACCCAGATCTTGTGTAGCTTGAAATATTCGCACAAAGAGAACATGCCCAATTTAAACAGGATTGACACTTAAAATCCGTGCCTGGCCTTAAGCAGTTGCAAGAGATAGATTGTCTACCATTCTTAGTATCAGATATTGTGTTTTCGGATTCGTTTACACACAAACGAATGCATATCATCTGAAATAAACACAAGTAAATTAATTCAACATAAACACTTACCAGAACACTTACACTAATAAATTCACAAACACACGAAATCCCCCCGCCACATACATCAAAACCATTTGAGGGACTTGAATTTTGAGCTATAAAAGTTCCACCACAGACCCCCAATAGGGGTATGGGGAGTCAACTTGAAAATTTAAAATGGCAAGGGGGTAATGCATCGTTTGAAAGGTCTCGACAAAAGAAATATTTTATCGAAAGTTTCAAGTCGCTATGTTGACCCCATCCAAAATGGTAACTATCACTTTTCGTGTCCATAAAGTCAGTTGCCACCCCGTATATCTTCGAAACGACTGCAAATATGAGCAAACGCAAAAGCGCGTCCTTCTCTATTTTGAGGGCTTGAATTTTGAGCTATAAAAGTTCCACCCCAGACCCCCCAAATAGAGGTAAGGGGGATCAACTTGAAAATTTCAAATGCCAAACTGGGTCGAGTAATATATCGTTTAAAAAGTCTCGACAAAATAAATATTTTGCTGAAAGTTTTATTCACTATAGTGACCCCATCCAAAATGGCGGCGGTCTTATTTTGTGTCCATAAAGTCCGTTGCCACCTCGTGTATCTTCATAACGACTGGAAATATAAATAAATCCGCGAAAAACACGTCATTCATTATTTTAAGGCGGTATCATTTTTAGCTATAAATGTTCCACTCCGTGTCCTCTAGGAGTAGTAAACGGAGGTCAGGGTTCACGTGAAAATGTCAAATGACAAAAGTGGTCGAGTGATACCTAGTGTCAACGGGTTTGAGACAAGAAATAATTTGGAAAATCTTAGAATTTCGAATTGTTCCATATTCCAAATTGCAGAGAGATGAATGTTCTAAAACGAAACTTTTATTCTTCACTCAGACAGCAAGAGGTCTAGAAGTTACTATATCTAACTCTTGTTGTCATGATTCTTTTCGAAGTTCTAACATACCCACAAGTAAGCTACTATGTATAGCTTTACAAAATTATGGGACTAACATAGCAGTTTACTTGTGGGTATGTTAGATATGTATGTTACTTGTGGGTTTGTTGTATATGTATCTAGAATGTAGTAAGTAAGTACGGTACACGGTTTCTTACCGCAGTAACAAATGTTCATCACAGTATTCTATTCTGAGCAATATCGAACCATTTCGTTTCATTAATACCAGTTGCTTCTGCCGCAATTCACGGTGTACTCTTTGCAACTGCTGTACGTGCTAGTTAGCATTGATGGTCTGACCAGGTGGGAGGAGTTCATAATGCACCACTTGGCGACAAGTCCACCACACAGAAAGCAGAAGTGGTCTTGAGGTGTGAAGAACAGGATCATGTAGCAATGACCGGTATGCTTGGGAGTGTTTGTAGAGAATCCACTTTTGGTCACCAGTAAGCAAGCGATCAAATATGGGTACGTTTAGGTGCTGAGTGAGCAAGTGTAAACAGACTGTCGCTCGTTGTTCCTTGTTGGATGCCGCCGATGATGTGTGGGTTATCCAATTGCTTAACTAGTAGGACTTCAATATCCAATGCAGGTACAGACTGACTGTTACAGCGGAAATATGGAATCTTTCGGGAAGTTCACCATACGTTAGACAACGATGGTTGTTTTTAGGAACTCGTCATCCAGCACGTGTAATCGTCCACAGAGATGTTCATCAGCAAGACTCACATTCGGCTACTTGATGCGGCTGCAGACAGGTTCACCTTGAAGTTGTAAACAAGCATACCTCGATTTATCTTTTACACTGGGCGAGCTATGACTGATGCGTGTGTGCACCGTGCCTGTATTACTGAAGGTCAATGGTTAGACTCACTCCCGATCACTTGGTCGGTACTGGTGTTATTTCATTTCCTCTCTATGAGCGCATGATTTATGGGATGTCAATAACGACAATAACTTTCTTGTTTACCCTGCATTATATATAGTTTAATTTAAGGTGCCAACAGATTTATTTCGATACCTGCGATATAAGTCGCATAAGCATGAAACGTTATAGATGCTCATTCATATATTAATGAAAATCAATTAACAGTATAAGATCAAAAGATAAAATTAATAAAGTTTGAAATCAATGCACTACGAAATATATTATCTGCAAATATTGAAACAGAAATCATATAAGCTTAGCAGCAAACACTAGATTTACTTCAAAAGCTTGATAATGAGTTGAAGAGTTTTATTCTTATGTATTCACAGCTGGTAAATAAAATGATTTGACTGAAGTTCAAAATATCATAACAATGATTCAAAATGAAGTATAACTACTAAAAAGTTCATTCATTTCAAACATTGCTGCACAAGATGTATTCAATGATCTGAAAGCAATGCTTACAGAGCTACAAAACACATGTATCAACCTTCAAACAGCTGCGAACACGTTAGAAAAAGGACTTCAAAATAATACTTCTCAAGAAGATATCCAAAATATACAGGATGTTTTTTTGAAACTATAGAATTAATTTAAAGCCATACTGATGAATCATTAATTTCCGCGATAATATAACCTAATTACCTGTTTTTAATGGTGGATCGGAGATTAGCAGAAATCTTGGTGAGTTTGAAACAATAATTAATAACATTTCAGGGCTCACAAATATTCAAATTGAACAAAAAATCTACAGAAAATTGTGAGCAGTCTCCTCATTGAATTAACTAGTTTACAGGAAGCACTCGCTAAGTAAATTTAAAAAGTTAGAGGGTTTTAATTAATCTTCAGCATGTTGTGAACACTCTGCAAAGTGAACAAAAGAACACAGCGAAGCATTCTGATATCCAGACTATAAGTAAGTCATTGAATGATTTAGCTACAAATCAAAATCAAAATGAATTATGATCAAAATTAACTGTTCTCCTAGAAACTATTAACAAACTCTCAACTTCCTAAGAAGTATAAACAATAAGTTATATCCAAATTGTAATGCAAAACCTCCCTGAAGTGATAGAAAATTTTAAAATTCAATTTTAAAAAATTGAAACCAGTATATCATTCTCTCCAACGTTAAAAGATCTTTCCGATATACAAGAAGTGTAGACGAGTATTCAGAATGAAGGTATTGAACTGATACAAGAACAAAAAAATCATTTCTGTTCATGGTGTTAATGAAATAGTTAGTGGATTAAAGGATATACTAAAAGGTTTAGAGGATACTACACTGATACATAGCAATCTCATTGCTGATTTTCGGAAAGAGATTAGTGATTTAGAAACAAAATATACTTGTTGAATAATACTATTAATAACTTATCTAAGTCATATGCTGAAATTAACGAATTTCGTAATGTAGAAGCTTCATTAGCTCTAATGCCCACAGTGACTCAGCTTTGGGAGTTGCAAAGAGCATTAAAACTTTATAACCATCACAGATTTTAATTCTAATAACGATACGATTATGGATTTTATTGTTGCAAAATTAAAAGACCTAGTAGATACATTGAAAAAAGATATGTATATGGCTATATATACTAAATCTAATTAATTGTTAACATAAATATATTATTTATCTAATATATCAATACCTAATAAAGAATGTGACTTTATGCGCGGCAATGATAGTGGTATCTTTGATATGAATTTCTTCTTCTATTTCGAAATATATTTTTTGGGAAGCTCAAAATTATAAGTTTCTAATGGATTAAGAAAAAGAGTAAAGAGTTTCCTATTGTTGATATATATTCAGCGAGTGGTGGGCAAAAGTATGGGAATCTATCATTAGGTATACATGAAAGTAGTCGAGTTGCAGATGCACCATCGGAAGATTAAATTGTACTTCATGAGTTTGATGTTGAAGGCGGTGTTTGCTTATTGTTCGATCGGATACATTTTCTGAGTATCTTATATCTATTAATAAGATATTTATTGGACAATTGATTTCTCGGTTCTAAATAGTTAGAACTTATAGTAGATTACAAATTGTTGAAGACCAGACAATCCCTCGAGATGAAATTAAAAACGAATACCTGTTGTAACAAGGGTTACACATGATATATGATTGACAGATTTGGTTGAAATGAATTTTGGGAGCTTGAAAGGCTTAGCTAAATTAAAGAAGTGGTATTCTTTTCTTTTAAGAAATATTAATTTCAGCAAGCATACATTGGCTGTACCAGTTAAAAACAAACAGGATAGAAAGTTAGACGCGCGTTTAAATCAATACTCAAAACATCCGGTCAAGTATCAAAGTTCTTGCAAACAGATCGTGGTAGGGAGTTCTATAATAGAGAGTTTATTAACTTAATGAAGCAAAAAGGTATTGAATATTACTCTTCATACAGCAATAAGAAGACTAGTATTATTGCACCTTTTAATACAGCACTGCGTAATTTAATGTATAAGCAGCTCACACTGCAATGTAATACAGATAGTACAATATAATTAATTAATATCAACAGCCCATAACAAGAAATATACACCATCATCCAAGGCGAAATATAAAGTAGAAGACTATGTTCGAGTTAGTAAGTTTTGAAATAAGTTTGAAAGAGGCTTTACTCGTAATTGGAGCACATAAATATTTCAAATTGCGACAGTTTTTAATACTAATCCACCCACATATAACCTAAAAGATGAGCTCATTGAGATCAGTAAGGGTCGTTTCTGTGAGCAAGAACTAACGAATCCCAAACACCATCAAATATATCTAATTGAAAAAGTTATACGTAGAACTAAAACCAAAGCATTTGGTAAGTGGTTAGGATTATCTTCAGAGTAAAGTGTTAATAAGGGATGCTGATATAAGGAACTGAGATAAGTTGAATGCTGAACTTCTTCCTAATAATATGCTATGCTTAATAATAGGTTCATCTGTATGTAGGGAAACAACACTAGTCATTGATAATTTCATTCTAGGTCCGATTTTTTTCTTTACTGGGGAGTGAGGCTCTTATACGTATTATCTAAAAGCTTAAAGCAACCCAATTATAACAACTGCAATGATATACAAGAAAGGTTCACGGCCTGCGCCATAGTTGCCTAATGGCCTAAAATAAATTCAAGAAAGATTCCACTATCAATTGGATACATTCAAACCTTTTCTTGTAAAGTTAGATGATTGTAAGCAAAATTCTGTATTTCTTTTTGATGACTATATATTAGAGGATGATAACAAGGTGCGGAACTCCTTTACACAGGATAGGCATAAGGGAATGGATTACTTATACTTAGCACAAACATATAGTAGAATGCCGAAACAACTTATTAGAGAAAATGCAAACTTCTTACGTATATTTCGTCAATATAACACGAACTAGAAACTTGCTTATAATGAATTTGTTGTTGGTAATATGTCATTTAATAGATTTAAAGATATATGTTCTATAGCATGGAATGAGTCTTATGGCTTTATAACAATTGATATGAAGACAGAGTCTAACGATGGATAGTATAGAAACAAAATCGATCATAATCTTTATAATAGATTGACGTTTATGTTAATATGAATCGAATGTCATTACGTATAACGTTCAACGATTAATTGACATACGTATGTATGTAAAACTTTATTTTTATATGGGCCAGTTTAGTAACTTTGGACTTCGGCTCGTCACGATTTGCCTTTAGCTGTTAAGTGTTAAAATCCACACCCATGCCCCTGCCGGGACTCGAATCCGGGACCTTTGAGTCGATAGCCTACCGCCGCAGACCGCTCGACCACCCGGCCGGCACGTATGTATGTATGTAACGCATCGAGTGACGTTTATGTCATTACGAATTGAATGCCATTACGTTCAACATTAAACGATTAATTGAGGCACATATGCACGTATGTTATGACTAACGTATAGAAACAAAATTGATAATATCTTCATAATCGAGTAACGTTTATGTTATTAAGTATCGAATGTCGTTATGTTCAACAATTAATTGAAGTACGCATGTTACGCATGTACGTATGTATGCTACGCGCAACTCACCCACTTCTCATTTAACTTGTATCACTTTACACTTGGTTCAACACTGTGCATTGCTGTAAAGTGTCTAAGTAAATAAGATCTTGAAATACATTTGCCGCAAACATCACAAGTTCCTTTTTCCATTTTGGGGGAGTGAAAGAAACTATATATAATACAATTCCGTTCGCACTGGCTTTTATTGTATAACAATAACACGTTCAACCTGATTGTTGGTCCGTGTCACACGAAGAGATTAGTTGGTAGCTGATGAATGTAGGAGTAAAAGATAGTAATCTCGTATCAAAACCAATATTCTGATCGAACAAATTTTCATCTTCAAAGCCAATGATATGTATGATATGTATAGGGGAAAAGGAAAGAAACTATATATAGTACAATTCCGTTCACACTAACTTTATGAAACATAATAACATGTAGAGCTTGATTATTGGTCCGCTTCACACGAAGAGAGCTGTTGATAGCTGTTGAATGTAGAAGTAATTCAACGTTGGGACACGTATGTAAGCAGATGCATGTGTTCTTCGCTCCAGCAAATAAACGGTGCTTTTGCTATGACGGTTAGTGCTTGGTACGCCCGCCGGGCCCTGCAGTAGCCTAGTTATGAACAAAAGCGAAAAGTGGAGACGGAACTTCTCTGCAACACTTCAAGAAGTACAAGAGATAAGATATAAAAGCCACATTTGCGGCCCTTAAAAAAGCAAATCTTACCGGCCACACCGGTGGCCCTTAAAAAAGCTATGGGGGAACAGATGACCCTCTCGGAGGATATGACTTCACCTTCCTCCAACAATAAAGAAGATGCTTCCTATAACTCCATTGAATCTAATACTCCAATAAATAGCAAACAAGAGCGCCAAAATAAAAATTCCAAAAAAAACAGGACTCGTTAAGTACCTAACTTCAAGATAGGTAATGGAGACGTGAGTTCCATTCCAACTAAGGCTATTCGATCGTTAGTGGAAATGAGAAACAAAGCAGGACAATCTGAAATACAAAACAACATGACTGACCATGACGAGCATCATCAAATGCATGTAGAGACATCAATTCCTCCAGACATTCACTCCTTAATCTCCTTTCCACACCTTGACTCCCTATCAATTTCCTCTTCCACAGAACAACTAGCAGACGCCATGACCATACAAAACTATGATAGTAGTAGCGAAGATAATATGGACACTGAAGATTATCAAATACCTAAAAAAAACGGCCAAAATTCAAAAAGTAAATACTGACCCGACGTCAACAGTCGAGACCAATAATAAGTATAGCTTACTAATCCAGATGAAATACAAATCCCAAACAAAACTGTTAATACAAAACCGCCAGCAATTTATATATGGTATTGATAACAAATATCAATTTACGCGTACAATCACAGCTAATTGCCAAATTGCACCAACCTGCAACCATACTAAAGAACACATCAGAATGCAAATGCAAAATACTAGGGACTATGATAAAGTAATTGCTTTCTGTCAAACCACAAAGATACAATATGCAACCGAATTACCGAAAAGAGATAGACCAATAAAGGTAGTGCTGCGAAAATTACCGGCTTATAGGCCCTACCCTAATCACAGATATTAAACAAGACCTAATAGACATAGGATTACCAGTGCTTGAAGTTCATCAAATGTCCGGTAAAAACAAAGAAACCAACGACAAAGTTCTCTATCCTCTAATTTTGGCCACTTTCAAACGAACAGTTGACACCAAAGAACTTTATGGATTAGAATACTTACTAAGCTACAGAATTACAGTTGAACAATACGAACCAAAAGAATTCCTACAATGCTACAAGTGTCAATAGGTCATTCCCAACAAACTTGCTGGTCTAATCCTTCCTGTCTTAAATGTGCTGGTACACATCTCACCAGTAAGTGTCACAAAACGACAAGAGAAGAACCAGCCAAATGCGCTAACTGTGGAGGAGCAGCACATCCAGCAAACTACAGGGGCTGCATTATATTTCAAAATGAGAAAGCTAGACGCAATGCTAATAAGAATTCAAACAACAATACAAGCAATACAAAATCAAAACAAACATCAGCTACCATCTCTCCAAAAACAAAAACCAACAATTCATCAAATAATTCAACATCATACGCACAAACAACTAACAATGGCACAAACAAAAAACAACAAACTACAGAACTAAAAGGAAATCAACTACACAAGACAAAGACGAATCTTCTACAGGAGCTACATTCATGAACATAGTAAATTTCTGCAAATCACTCTTTCAAGGACTTAACTTCAAGCAAACAATTTAAAAATTAAGTACAGGCATATCTCAAATACTTGAATCAGCTGATTTCTTCAGAAAAGTCATGAGTATAGCCAAAATTGTAATCGACATCTTTAATGATGGGACAATCTAAATCTCTACCACAACGCAGTATACGTATACTCAATTGGAATGCAAATGGACTGTGGAATCAATTACATACATTCAAATCATTCTTAAAAGAACAGAAAATAGATATAGCATTAATTAACGAAACACATCTCAAGCATTATCACACAATTAAAATTACTAATTACCAAATCATTCGAACAGACCTGGACTTAAAGGTAGTACCGCAATAATTATCAAATCACATCTTCCCTATGACACTCTAGTTCTTCCACAATTACAAACTCTAGAAGCAACTGGCATTCAACTATATACAAAAGGACAACCAATTATTTGTATAGCAGCATACAAAAGACCGGGAGTACAATTGATTCCAAATAACTTTCTACTTCTCAAAAATCTAGGAACTAAAGTATTGATTGCAGGTGATCTAAACGCTAAACATCCTTTCTGGCACGCAAGAATTACCAATCCAGCTGGTACAGAACTTTACGATGCACTACCAACCCTAGGACTCACTCCAACAGCACCAATAGAACCAACACATTTTCCAACCAATGGCGGACGCCCATATATACTGGATATAAGTCTTCATTACGACATTCAAATCACGGAAGGCCCAAATTCAATTAATGCCCTCGATTCAGATCACAATCGAGTCTGTATTAACATACACCATTTCCACTACATACCGACTCCAAGATTACCACAACTTCCAACTACGGACTGGGGACAATACAGGAACCTAATAACAACTATGATTGATCCTAGAGTTCCATTGAATTCTCCGGAAGATTTTGAACAAACTACAAAAACTCTGACAGCCACCATAAATTCAGCTTACGCACTTAGTACCACTACAACCTACTCATCAAACAAGAATATACCATCACCAACAGAGATTAGAACTCAACTTCTTACATCAATTAAAAGATGGGGCAAGGCAACAATGGCAAAAGAGACGCCATCCAACATTTAAAACTCTACTAAATTATGCATCTAAAATAATCAAAAATAGGCTCAAAAGACTTCAAATTCAGCAATGGAACAACCATCTACAACAACTGGAAACAAATTCATCTCAATTTTGGAAACTTTTTAAACATTTTAGCAAACCTACAGCCACTTCTGCGGCGAAACCTCTCCATGGACCAACAGGACTAGTTTTTACTAACCAAGAAAAAGCTACAATATTTGCCAACCAACTGGAAACCCAATTCAGCTTAAATCCAGACCCATTTAATGAAGATGTAATAGATACTGTCAACCATTTCCACCGCAACATAATCATTGATGAAGCCTTCCCAGTCACAGATCTAATTACTCCAAGAGAAATCCAGAGAACTCTCAAAACCAAAAAAAAGAAGTGCTCCAGGACCAGATGGAATTCCAGCAGCTGCCTTAAAAGAAAGTCCTCGAAAATTACTTGTTCTCTTCTGCAGACTATTCAAGGCTATCCTAGTTCACCGCTATTATCCTGCAACTTGGAAACAAGCCAAAGTCGTAATGATACCAAAACCGAATCACAATCATCTATATCCGCAAAATTTTCGGCCCATCAGTCTACTTTCAAATTTAAGCAAGCTTTTAGAAAGATTGATCAAATTCCGATTATTACAATACATAGACCAAAATCAATTACTACCAACCCACCAATTTGGTTTCAGACAGACACATGATACAACCACCCAATTAGTCAGAGTCATAGAAAACATCACGTGCAACTTCAACAACTACGGGCATACCATCGGAGTTTTCCTAGACGTTCAAAAAGCATTTGATAAAGTCTGGCACAAAGGACTATTATATAAATTATATCACACACCAATTCCAACAGCATACTCTGCCATCCTTAAATCATATTTAGAAGACAGAACATACAAAGTAAACTTCTCAGGAGCAACAACTGGATCACGGAACGTCACAGCAGGAGTACCTCAAGGCTCTGTCTTATCACCAATACTCTACAATCTATGCACGGCTGACATACCGACCGCACCCCATATCATCACCTCCATATTTGCAGATGATACAGCTATTTTCACTTCAGATAAAAACTTAAAATATGCACTACCATCATTACAAAGACACCTCAATACAGTTAACCAA
The DNA here is from genome assembly GCA_022664845.1 of Lepisma saccharinum. Classification (NCBI taxonomy): domain Eukaryota; kingdom Metazoa; phylum Arthropoda; class Insecta; order Zygentoma; family Lepismatidae; genus Lepisma; species Lepisma saccharinum. The sequence continues at coordinate 17,989 of JAGDQP010006776.1, read as the reverse complement.
TGGATGACAGACTGGGGAACCAAAATTAATATAAACAAATCAACAACAATTCACTTCACCAAACGTCACGGAAGACTTCCGAATGCCTCAGAATTACATCATCAACCAATACCAATTGAACCAATAGCTAAATATCTAGGAGTATATCTCGATCGAAGACTCACTTTCAATCACCACCTCACCACCATAGCTACCAAAGCAAATCGAAGATTATTTGCTCTCTACCCAATGTTCAAAAGCCCAGTACTATCCATCAAAACTAAATTGCACATATACAAGATGATGATCCGCTCCCTGCTTGTGTATGCAGCGCCAGTCTGGAAAAATGCCGCTAAATCCTACATTGCCAAACTACTAAAAATTCAGAATAAAGCAGCGAAAATTATAACCGGACATTCAAGAGACACCACAATCATTCAACTTCATGACGACTTACACCTACCATATCTTGATACCATAATTAACATTATAGATGCATTTTTTTGGAGGAAAGTCCAGCATTCAAACCAAGATCACGTCTCAAACATTGGAGCGCTACCTAAACAACGACATCTCTACAAAATGCCAAAACCTCCATAACAGATCACATTCTCATCAAAACATTCAACAAATGAAAAATAACAACACTGACGACAGGAAATTATTACATCTACTCAAAACAGCCAAAATAACTGAGTGATTAAGAAACCTACAACAGAGGACAAATTCCACCTCTCTTCCTTATCCTTCTCCCCCTCGACCCAAACTAATACATCTACAATCCCCTTATAATCATAGTAACCAGAGAAGCGACAGCTGCTTCCCTGTCATTACAAATACGACATATTCTTAACTGACAAATTACAATCACATGCAAGGCAAGAGCTCACGCTCGGTACTTTTTTCATTTAAAAACCCGCCATGACAACGAAACGAAACGAAACGAAATGTAGGAGTAAAGATAGTGCACACGTACCAAAACTGATACTCTGTTAGCACTGATATATATATATATATATAATATATTATTATATTATTATTATTATTATATTGCCCTATATTATTTGGGGCAAAAGAAAGAAACTATATATTATACAATTCTGTTTCTTTATATTATAGCTCAGAGCTGTTTTCATTTTGGTTTAATATTATAGTGAAACACTAATAAGCGTCTATAGATCCTTCATTCTTATGCTGCGCTGCACTCGCAACCACTTCAGATTGTGTGGACTTCAAATCTTGAATATCCTGATAAGCTCCAAGACAAATACGGGGAAGAGAATAGTACTGGCCCACACTGAACCTTGAATTTGGGAAGACGGGTACGTCGACGAGTAAAATTGTTAGTTCCAATCGATTGGGTGGAGCTTGCATTGTAGGTGTACTAAATTTCGTTCATGTTGGTCTCGAAATAACAGTGCTACGTGTGTTCTAGTGGTTCTCCTGTACCATGAGAATGTAAGATCATATGAGGTATACTCCTAATAATTCGCAGGCTGACTCTTCGTGTGAAACGGATTAACAATCAAGCTATAGATGTTATTGTTCAATGTATTACAATGAACCATAGTCTTGGAGTTTGGGTTGCACCAAATAAACATATCACACTGATTTTCCGTTTGGACTACATTTTCTTTGAAACCTTAATAATGCATCAGTGCTTGAGTAGTGCTAAGTGACAAATGACATGAAAGTGACGTTTTAAATGACAAATAACGTGGCATGTGACCTGACAAATGACGTAGCACGTGACGTGACAAGTAACATGGCAAGTGGCAAGTGACGTGGCAAGTGATGTTACAAGTAATAAGTGCCAACGCATATTTGTAAAGTTCTGGAAATGGATAAATAGGTTTATGATATATCGAACCTTTCGGGTCTTAGTAGTACGAGATTTTCTCGTAAATGGTCATTTCCATACCTATCGGTGTCCCATTCCCCGCCTATACGTACTACTATCGTGATCACGTCCAGCTATTCTAGATGTGTGAATTGTAACCTTATATTCTCATAATTCTCCTATTCCAACGTGAAATTTTTGATTGCGGTAAATGTGGAAAATTCCAGAGATATCTAAATCGGTTAATCTCTTTAAATTCTCGTGTTACACATTGAATCATTAAACACTTTTTAAGTCTCTTATTACAAATGAAATGTGAGTAACGCGTGTAATACTTGAAGAATGAGTAATAATCTTATATTACATGAGAGCAGCATTGATTTCCTTTGTTTTGTTTATAAACATATATAAAAGCAAAATTTACTATTTCTGTTGATTTATAAATCTGTTTTGGTTCCCGTTTATACTTATAATTAATTAAACTATATTTACCTGGTAGTATATTAATTAAAGTATACCTCTGAATTTTTGTTCTAAAATCCATTTGACTATATATATTTATATTGTTAATTTATTTTGCTTATTATCTTTACAGCTAGTAAATGCAAAAATCTCCTGTATCTCCCCAAGAAGAATGTTTATACTGGGTCCCTTCTTTGAGACATTGCCAAAGAACCAAAGAAAAGTTGCCAAAATGCGTAAGAAAACTATTTATTTACTTACTGAACATAATACTTCATAATAATCATTTTAGTATTGACGTCTGTCTGTGTGTATCCGTTGGTTTGCCTGTATGTACATGCAGAAAATCTTTCATCAGCGTCACATACAATTTTAGAGATTCTGTTAAAAATTGATATGCATGTCATGTTGGCGATCAGAATTCCCTATTGTTTTTGGCTCAAAACCGTTCAAGATACGGTGAAACAAACTACACCAGTGCATTTGTGCAAACTTTTTACATGAAATTGATTTATCACTTGTATCTATCCTCATTTGAAAAAATAACTTCAATCCAATATGGTGGGTCCAAAAATGGCGGCTGGTGTGTGTCATATTTGTTAAAGGTGTATAAATTGGTTTCTTTGATACTGCATACGGCGGCGTTACTGTTCTTTACTATATAAAGTAGTTGACAGGATGATTTAAGATTTTCCATGAATCATCTTCAATGGTTAAACATATTTAATAACTTGCAAACGTCAAGAAATACTGTACAACAAACTACGCCAGTGAATTTCTGCGAATATTTTACATGAATTTGGTGTAACACTTGCACTTATTTCCTTAAAAAACTCGAATCGAATATGGTGGACGGTGCGCATAACATATGTCAGAGGATCAGTACTTGATCCAGTTTGTTTTGTATATACTTACATTCATGTCCTGTTACACCTAAAACAATTTTTAGTTCGAGGGTAATAGTACTGAGTTAAGGAATAATTCGTGAGCGTTTGCACGTTTATTTTAAACAAAGAAACTACAAAAGAATAATCAATAATATATTCTCTATTCTTTTTATAACTTGCCCTCCCATCATTTCATATGTTTCTGGATGCCACGACGATAAATATTTCCGGGACTTGACTCAAATATTTTTTTCCAACCCAGTACTCAATTCTACATCGTTATTGAACGGTAGACCGCGCAAAATGTTAGAAACAATTGAAACTTTTTGAAAGAGCCCAGTCTGTAGAATATGGAGGATGAGGCAGAAATTTTCATTCCAGTTATTGAATTGCGGCGTGTGTCGCTTTGTCTTGTTGCAGAAGAACGCAATTTTGATGATTTGTCATTTTTCCTGAGTTACTTCCTTGAGTCGGATAGCTGTTGAACGTCGATCTCCGCATTGAGCGTTTATTGCCCTCAAGCAGTTTATGATCTCAATTCATCGATGAGTGTATGATCGCTTCTTGGTGTCAAAATTCCCATTTTTGAAGCACGAAAACAGACAGTGAATGATAGTTTGAAGCATTGTTCCTTCTCCATGCACAGCATAAATATCTCAAGCCTTCACACCGGGAATAAATGCAAAGAATAAGTGGTGTCGAAAATGCCGGTATTGCCCACTTGGCATTATATTGACGAACTAAAATACAAAAGAAACAATAAAATTGAAAACTAAACACACACTATCTTGTAGAGTAAAACTTTCTCTTCGTCAAAGTTTTATTTCTGCGTGCGTTTTCTTTAAATTTGAAAAAAATGTTGATGAATTATTCCTCAGCCCAATATTTTAGGATAAAATTTTGGTTATATGAATGCACATAAATATCCAAATTATCAGCATGGTTCACTAAAATTAGTACAATATGCATTGACCAACGAGGAACTTTACATTGTAATCATTTAAAACAAATCCCGACAAGAAACGCGGTTTATGTACCTTGTAAGAGAAATCCGCAGGAAAATCACAAACATGAAGGCCGACAACTGAAATTAATGTCTGTATCTTCAGTACTAAGGGATGTGAAAAATATCGGTGCAAGGAAAGAAATTGAGCAAATAATCAAAAATTACCGTTTCGAAAGACTCCCCACGCAACTTTATTCTTAAAAAGGAGTTACAGTTTTACATTACATGTGTGATGGTTGCTAGTACAAATCACTAGACGAAAAATATTTGTTTCATTCAAGATTTGTCAATTGAATTGGTTGTTTCAGAAACCCACTCACTATCAGTCATATTTCAGTTATGGTTTATAGTGAGTTTCTTAAATAAACTATACAATTGTCAATTCATTATGACTTTTTGGGGATATAATGCCGAGATATTAATGCAGTGTTAGCGTTGGAACCAATAGGTTTTATTGGCTTCATCTCCTGGTTTGAACAATGGTCATCGCTTATAATGTTATTCCTGTAGCAATATTTATTTAAGACTCTGAGAAAAATGGTTCTCACCATTGGTAGCATATTATAGGTTCCGTCCATTCATTCGAACATAAATGGATGTAAGTACTCTCAAAGTATTATCTCTGGATCAATGCTTAAATAATCCTTTATTAGGTGTAAAGTACACTATGGTACCATCTTTGTTCATGAGTTTTGACAAGAGCCAAGTAGAGGTCACTAGAGAACGTACATACCCCTTTCCATCACACGTTCCGGAATAATGGCGGATCCGCCCTCCTGTTGACACATACTAATGGAATGTCAGAAAGTGATGAATCGTGTCAAAGCTTATTGGTTGTTCCAGGAGAGAAAGATGATTAGTTTGTTTAATAGGAATCATTACGGGGAATGAAAATAATTTTGTGATACTGGAGGCGATACTATTGTTGTTGTGGGTAGAGGGGTTTCAGGGAACCAATGAACTTAGATTAACAACGCTTCAGTGTGATTGGTTGTTGTAAAGATTATATGCTGAGGTGAACGGAAACGATTACAAGCTAATATTTTATCAACCATGTCGCAGTTTGAACTTCCTCACGAGATTGGGCTTACTGATGTAGCAGAAAAAGCCCACGTTTATGCAGCATTGCGTTAATCTACAAGCAGTTGTATCGACAAAGCTTGTAGTTTTTCGGTGGTCGAAACCTGGACTCCTGAATCTAGTCCTTGATGTTACGGTTGCTATTGGAAGTAATTTATCCAACGAGAACACGTATATATAGACCATATGTGCATGTCTATAAAAGCTCTACAGCATATTTGAGGGAAGAAAGAAATTTATCTTGCGAAAGCCAGAGACCATTGAAGCTCTCTTTAAGATATATTTGGAAAAGCATCCTAACCTAACGGCATTGCAGCAACAGCTCGCCTGAGACATCAAGAATTTTATGAAAAAAACGACTGGGTAACTTGCAACCTATGATTGCTGACGAGGGAGCATTCGCAACTGATCAGTCGTATTAACATGACATATTTTTTCTTGTCTTTATTCGAACGTACATATACCGGAAATAACGTTAGGAGACCCACGATCTGCCATATTTTTTATGTAAAAAGTTTCTAGAATTTGCGAAATTGATCATTTTTTGAGTGAGCAAAAAGTCGCAGTATAACCTTGTAGTTCACAAACCGTCAAGGAAATGAAGTATCGTAGTATACAAATGTAGATTCGTGATATAGTGATACATTTTGGTGTATATCATCAACGTAGCCGCCTTCTTGAAATCCATCATATTGGATGGATGATTTTTTTTAAAAAGTGAAGTGATTCATGTGACATTTCAAACAATACCATAATGTTCCCAGAAAGTCATATTAAGTGTCAGATTTGACCTACCACTTACGCTATTGTAGTTATCTTCACTGAAAGTTTCCGCTTGATATTTGAATGGACACCGCTGTACAACTTTGTTTCTGACAAATCGACAAGTAAATTAAATATGGTAATTCTCAAATGCGGATGAAAATGGCTACGTAATTATGAGTGCGGTGCGAAATTCGAAATAGTAAAAGTCCTGAATTTGCAACGTTGGTTAAATTCTTTAATATTACAAAACTTAAGTAAAATGGAAAACTTTCAGTGAAGGTAACTTCAACACCGTAAGACGTAGGTCAAATCGCTTACATAGGCCTCTTCACGCCATTACATACGCTTCAAATGTTACATACGCCTCCCCACCTCGCGCCATTTCGAATTCAAAATGGCGGCTTTATCGACTACATTCAGGTGATCTGGATAAATGTTTTTATGCTCTAAGAAACTTAATCAAGAATCGTAAATCAAATTGAAGAGACATGCGAGTGCACACGGAACCATTATAGCCCACTCTTGAGAATAATGTAACTTTTTCGAAAGTTGCACACCCAGGACCACATAAATTCGACTAGCTCTCTTACTTTTAAAGACAGACCAACATACTTAACACCGTTTAAAAGCTAAGATTATGCTCTATCACGTTTGTTTCAAGAACCGTTTTCATATCTCTGTTAGTTTGCGAGTTACAGGCCAATTGTTTTTTTTTAATATAGCTGCAATACATAGAAGCAAGGAAACTTGCTTTTATTAAGCTATGCTATTATCTTGAAACTGACACACACACAAAAAGAGAACAAATTTTAGCTTAATTCTGTGAGTAGATATTGTCATTTAAGTGTAAGTCGATGTCTCGGTTAGGCCGCCATATTGATTCCAAAATCGAGGATTTTCCTAAAGTGGGAGAAGGTGGTAATTTTCTGGATATGTTCAGGAAAGGATACTGAACACAACTCAATATTGTATTATTTGTCAATATTTTATTATGTTTCGCTTAATATATATATATATATATAGATAGATAGATAGATAGATAGATAGATAGATAGATAGATAGATAGATAGATAGATAGATAGATAGATAGATAGATAGATAGATAGATAGATA
>JAGDQP010006776.1:0-10846 GCA_022664845.1 Lepisma saccharinum | reverse complement strand
ATAGATAGATAGATAGATAGATAGATAGATAGATAGATAGATAGATATAGATAGGTATGTAGATAATGATGTACCTTCTTGAAACATTTTATTGCTTATATTGTTCACGCCAAACAAACCATTTACAGAGCATGGAGTCCTGTATCTGATTGTAAAAAGAATGAATGCAATGCCGAGTGTATCCGAATATGAAGATTCAAAGGCAAGTAACACATTTAAGTTCAAGAAGGGACACATGTGGGAATAATAAAAGGTGCGTAAATATGAAACCGGAATTTATGTACAGAAAAGACACAGTGATTGGATGACAATGCTAAGAACTATTTTATTCGAAGTATTGGCCAACGCTCGCGATACATTTCAGTCATCGTTCCGGCAATGTGTGGAATCCAGACCAAAAACAAACTGTGCCTCTTGTGCTGCAAATCTGTCATCAATCCAGTTTCGTACATTTTCGTAAGATGTGAAGAGCTGGTCAGCAAGTGTGTGTCCTATGTATTCAAATAAGTGAAAATCGGAAGGCGCCAAGTCTGGTGAGTAAGCCGCATAACAAGGATTTCCCAGCCAAACGTCAGAATCGTTTCCTTGACCGGTTTTACTTTGCGGGAGGGTGCATTATCGTGAAGCACAATCACTCTATGTTGTCTTTGGTCATATCCTGGTCGTTTTTCACACAAAGCTTGATGCAAATTGATCATTTGTTGTCGGTATTAACGGTTTCGTCACGTTTCAGCAGTTCATAATAGATCCCACTACTCCCTTCTGATCCTACCAAACACAAAGCATTGTCTTCCGTTCATAGGGACTTGGTCTTGCAGTCGTTGTCGCCGGTTCTCCTGGAGTTACCCATGATTTTTTACGCTTAGAATTTAGAAATAAATCCACCTTTTGTCACCAGTTACAATTCGATGGAGAAATGATTTCCTTTTGTACCTGGCCAGCAGATTTTCTCAAGTGGTTTTTCGGTTTTCCTGCTGTCGTTCAGTCAATGCATGTGGAACCCATTTTCCCACTTTCTGAATCTTGCCCATGGCTTTTAAACGTATGAAAACTGCTTCTCGTGTCACATTTAATTGATCCGCGAGTTGTTGTTGCGTTTGAGCGTCATCCTCATCTAACAAAGCTTGCAATCCGCTGTCTGCAAAATTTTCCGGTGGTCTTCCACGTTCTTCGTTTCTCACGTCATAATCGACACTTTTAATTTTTTAAAACCACGCATAGCATTGTGACTTATCAAGAGTATGATCAGCGTAAGCTTCGACAAGCATACCATGCGATTCTGTAGCAGTTTTCTTCAAATGGTAACAAAAAATCAATGCTATCCGCACATCGTAGTTTGTAGATACAAATTGCGCCATGTTCAACGCTATTAAACACTACATTGTGACATGAAACTTGTCTGGTTGTGAGTTGCAAATCGTTATCAGCAGTCAAAACAAGCAAGTGGCGCCAAGGACGCAGTTTTACGGTAACCACAGTGACAGCTAACGGCGTCTATGCACGAATTAATGTTTTATATTTAAACACCTGGTAACGTAAGCCCAACATTACAAATCGTGCTATAAGTCACATAAAATATGAACATCCCTCTAAAATGTTTTCTGAGTGGACCAACGTATTAAAGACCATAGTTAATTGCATTGTTGCGTTTTCATTCAAGCCTTATAGAAAATTATTTCTGACCTAACGTCACATGGAACTATGAACGATGCATTAACCTTCAGCTATAGTGCGGAGGCTATTGTAATTAACGAGCCGCTGGTTTCTGTAATTCATGTAATCAGTATTTAGCACTGCTGAAGTTGGGCCGAAATACTTTTGACCGGATTTCCGGTATAATTCAAATGTAGTCTCCAGAGATCAGGCATAAATTCACGACGGTACAGACGAAAAGAAAGTGTTTTCAAAACAAATTTTGACAATACGTTTAATCTAAACAGTTGTACATCAAGATATTTTATTCTTGCCATGAAAATTTATATGAACTTTAAAATATATATATTCTTAACAATAATTCACAACTAGCGGCAATTCTTAGGCACTTAATTTACTATTGGTTACGCGTGTTTTAACCATTGTTAAGACGCTTTTAAATAACATCATTCATGTTAAAATGTACATTGGTTCTCCTTTTTGCTATCGCAAAATTGGGTGAAAATGCCTTTCTTATAAATGTATTAGTTTATATTTGCACCGTTCCGCCTAAAACATTATTTCAATTTCAATACTGCGAGTTAGTCTCCAAGGATTTCTGAACATTTGGAGTTACGTCATCCTCGTGAATGGATGTTCATTCTAACGTTTATTGTAAAATGTAAATTTTGCATCTTCGGGATATTTTAGTAGCTAGTGACTTCTGCTAGTGACGAGTCTATTAGCTATTAAATCTTTAAATTCCACAAAGAAACATCCATGCCTCAGCCGAGGCCTTTGAGTCGCTGACGTGGAGCCAATAAATTGTTCCGCTCATTCTTAATTTTGTTTGAACGTTGCCCTTAAGATATATTAACTCCAATTTTTAAGTGCCATAAAGAGTAAGTACTTACTAGGAAGGAATAAAAATGAATATTCTTTGTATTTCAGTACGCAATAACCTAGGAGGAACCTTAAACCAATTAGAGGGAACCTTTTGTTCATCGTTTCTCCTAGTAGGTGGTGTTATGGTATGTATTTGTTTTGTTAAATTATATGGATTTTTATAATAATCTCCTCTTATAAATCTTACGTTTAATTATTTTTAAACCTTTTACTTTCATCCGTTTAGTAAATCCAGCTGTGATTTTGTATATAAATATATGTTTAGGTCGTTTGTTTTTAGATATATTTGGTTTGTTACAGTATGTCGCCCTGTCCTCTAACCGTATCAATTCGTTATACATTTTTAGTGTAAATTCAAAAATATATATATATACAATTATATATATATATATATATATATATATATACAATTTCCAAGTAATTAGTCGGTGAGCCAGGAGGACCACGTGAACCGCCCAGAACCTTCGGGGCCATTTTTGCTTATTTATTATGGTCTAATTAAAATTTATAGCAATAATTAAAAAAACTGGCGTTAGGTTAAAATTCGCGCCCATTGTCGGTTGAAATTGCCCATAAGCATATTTTTTCACATACAATGTCAATCAATTCCACAGACAATCCCTGACCCTTCGGGACCAATTATTGTATATTATTCCTTACGCTTTAGATAAAAGATACATCAATTTCCCACAAATTAAAATTAGCATAACACAAAACATTACTCGACAGTTTTTTAAAAAAAACTGAGTTGAAGAATAAGTATTAAACACTGATTTAAACTTCAAAACCGCCGTTGCGATATTTTCTTGGCTTCAATAAATCGTAGTTATATTGTGAACCTGGACGCCTAAAATTAGAAACTCAGTAATGAAGGTCTATAAAGTAGGCCGTATTGGCTATCAGATGAAAGGATTGTTCTTACTGAATATGAAAATGAATGTTTTTATTTAGAAAATACAATAATTCGTTGTAGTAAAGTTTCCACAAAAATGAACTGCTTATGAACTCTTAACCTCGCGATCAATATAAAAAAAGTTGAAATTGAAAATATACATAATTGTTATTCCGTAGGTAATACTTTACAGTTACGAAAATTGGAGTACGGTCCTAGCAGATTAACATAAATTACGAGTTTCTGAAAATAAGGCCTTGAGAAAGATATACGGGTCGAATTGGAACGAGATGATTAGAAAATGGAGGAGACTTCATAATGAAGAACTCCTCCGACATTACGACCTATCCAATGTTGTAAGAAAAATGACATCGCAAAAACTGAGATAGGCAAGACTTGTAGCTCTTATGGACGAAAAACTAAGGTTATATTCCATCCTGTTTGGAAAGCCGGATGGAAAGATATAGTTGGAAATACTGAAACGTCGTTGGGAAAACAATATTAGAAGGCATCTTCGAGAAGTTGGTATTTGTGATGAAAACTGACTTGATGTTCCCCAGGATAGAAATATATGGCTAACGTTCACTACTGCAGCGATGGACTGCAAGTTCCGTAAGTCATAGAGTAAGTAAGTAAGTAAATACGTAAGATAAGAAAGAAAGTCTTTAGGTTTAAAGAATAAAATAAACTCACTAAAACTTCCAAATCGACACTGCTTTACCTGTATTTGTCCCAAAAATGCAAATTATACAATAACCGATCTCCAAAATTGGGGAAATGTAGACCCAAAGACGGTATAGAGTGCTTGAAAAAGTGGCTTATGAAGTAATTAATTTATGGTATCAAGTGAGTGGATTTCCGAATGATTATTAATTACTTTATTCAGAAATAGATTTTAGAGTGTTCAAATTTAAAGCAAAAATTAAACTGCTTAGAAACCAAATTGGCGACCACTTTTACAACAAAAATAACAACAACAATATACAAATAATAATATAAGAACGCCAAAAGCTTTATCTAACTGTATTTAACATTATCTAATTTTATTATCTAAAAAGTGTTTATTATTTTAATGTTAAGAAGAAACTATACAGAACTTACTTGTATAGTACTAAGAAAGGCATTCCTCCACATCATTATGACTGTCAGAATGACTATCGCTTTCGTTGATAGAAGTTCTTCCACCACATTATTAGCCAACATACTATACTTTTCATTGTCTTCAATGGCTTTTTACAATATCTGCGAGAACTGGTAGAAAGATTTTGTAAGAGGCTCATGAATTTGCTTTTCCCTTTTCAGCCAAACCACGGCCATCCCAAGTGTATAGGATTTCTTATAGCGTTGTTTAAGACAACCGTTATATGCGAGTCTGATTATTTGATCTTATTATATGCTCAAATAGAGAGGACGCTTGCAGTGGAAGCAAAGAATAAACTGTATTTGCCTGCAGTGAACGGGTACAGTCTTTCCTCGGCGTGTTCTGTTCTTTGTGAGCAACAAAAATTCATCCCCAGAAGGGGAATAATTTACTCGATCCATAAGGAGCACATGTAAACTCTTCAAGGCATGGAAATAATGTGTCATAAATTGTCAAAAGATGTTCCGAATTTTTGGAATACTGTAAGATAGGACTCACACTTTTGAGACAGCAACGTTTTCATGAGTTTTAACTTTGAAGGGAAGTGCCGAATCACAGCTAATCATAGCGTGAAACCCAAGTAGCGCAGAACAATTCTCAGAACAGTAATTCACTGCCGGTTTTGTCATGTTAAGTAGTCTTGTTTGGTTTCCAGAACATATTCGGAACAACAAATGGCACATGATATCACTTCAATAAGGAAAACAAAATCAACAAATATAAAAAGCCATAAATAAATTACTTATTAGTTCATACTTGTGCCCATTTTCAGCAGCATAAATGCAATATATGACAACCATGGAGTCGATTTCTTTCTTCTTTAACACGAGTTCAGGTATTGACAAAGGTTGCTTAAGAATTTATATATTGAAAACGTCCCTTTTTATATCTAATTTATTTTTTGCTGATGACTACATATCGTTAAGAAAATTAACTGCTATTGATTTACGTGATTCTTGAGAATCAAATTCCAGTTTTTGGTCCTTTAAATTTTGAACTAGCCATAATCAAACTTCAGAAGTTCTCTTCCTTATTCTTTTCAAGGGTTTGCAGTAAATATTAATACCGAATTAAACATTTTGTTTTTTGAAGACACGTGAAATATCTTTACATTTTTATTGCTGAAAATCCGTGGGAGTCCTTTCAGACTATATAAAATAAAACAAGTTTTCTCACAGGAAGTTTCATATATTTTCATTGTAGCTCTCGTAGTAGAAGTTCCTTGTTTCCAGACTGTACAACTTAGTTTGTGGTTGCAAGCCTGCTATAGATTTTGGATTGATTTTATTATTACTGGATGGACTAAAAAGGTGTTACCACTCATATGGATATGCTAGTATATGTTTAGCTATTTATTTTCTCTGGAATTTGCATCTGTATGTAGGTAGATATGTGAATGATAAAAGGTATGTATTTGCTTTCAGTTGCTTTAAGTTCAGTTATTAAATACTATTTTTACGTTGCTACCTCCCTCCTCTCCTCAGATTTAACCTTGTTAAAACAAATCAAACCTGCCACCTACACTCTCTCTTAAACCTGAAATGACAGCAAGCAGTAAACATATCCACTATATCACAATACATATATAACGATACATATATAACAATGCATATATAACAATACATATATTACATATCTCCATATAAAACGTATATAAACATAACTCTACCTCCTCATCTGGTAATATTTTAGACCAGCTTTTTACTATCAAAATGAATAATTTTTCAGTTGTTCTTAACTAATATATCTCTTGTATAAAACTACGTTTTTCAGCCTGTAAAAATCTTGTTCATTAGCGAGAATGTCTGGAATGTCTGAATGCATTAAATATATAATTTATGAATAATATACAAGTTTTTGTTTACGTTATGTTGAAGAGTAAAATAATTAAAGTCACTAAGAAAATTAACATGGAAAAGCAACTAACTTTTCATGAATACATTTTTAGAAAAAAAAATAGCCTACTTTTTTGTTTTAAGTAATGTCTTTTCGGTACAAAATTCGATTCTCTAAAATTATTGTCTGATTAAAAAAACAGTAAGAGCTGGGATTCTACTAATAATATCAAAGCCCTTGATAACATTTTAGCTACGCAAACACTATATTTTATAAAATATTCTGGCAGCAATTGCAACTGCAGTGCTTAAAATCGGAAAATCAACGGTACTCTTTTAGAATAATGTTCATGCCAAGTTTGGAGCAGCTAGGTGTAGATGAATGGAAGAAGTATTTTTTTTTTTTTACTTTTTAAAATATGCTGGCGACACTGAACTACTGTTTAGATTATATACACAATTATTTGCTATTGTATTTGGCCTTCTCCTATGGACAAACACTTAACTTCAACTATTATAGAATTTAGATGTCCAGACATACAGAATGTTCTCCTGACCTTTGTTCCAGATCTTTTGGAACATCCTTGGAAGGATTCCCTATCAACTATATGCTAATTTTATTAAAGAAAAACATACATACATTTAAACATAAAACACACATTAGACAAGACGACACAGGACAACACATGACAATATACGACTTGAAGACTGGCATCTTCTTCTTTTCTGCTTCCTGCAACGAGATAAAACATTAATTATTGATCCCTTCTGTTGGCCGTACATCTTCCTTCTTAGTAGTCTCTTCACTCGTTACAGGAGTCATCTTCTTTCATTCTTCTCATTCATACTTTGATTGGATAGAGCCCAAGGATTGGAGGGAATTTTGAAGGGTTCACTGCAGTCGTAGAATAGTTGTTGAATCTACAAAATTTGTGTAATGATCAAATTCTTCTTCCTCTTCAGCCCAGATCATACACTTTTATCATTTTCAGTTTCACACACACATTCACTCTTTCACTCGCGGTTATGTATTCATTTATATGGTTTTGTTCACGGCCGCCGCTGCTGCTGATTCACTTATTTGCTGTTACTATTGATATTAAACTGTGTACACAGTTACACTTATCCAGCCACCATACACACATATGACTTCCATACATGAGTGTCTCTCACCAAGCTTTCCTCGTGAGGCACTAATGCTGCTGGAGTTACAGCAACGTCATATATCCTTTTATAGTGCAGTTCATAGATAATCATTTCTAGTTAAGTTTTTTATCACTCATATAGTGCCTTGAATATCCGCTAACGGAATTCGCTGTAGTCGCGTCCACGTTCGTGGTTCGAAGCACTTTTACTGTAATTTTTCATTCCTCACTTCATGCCGCGGGGCGCCGTCTACCGTTAAAAAAAATATTTTGTGATATTGCGAGACTATTCGCTGCTCCGGAGGATCACCGCCAGTTCTGGATTTCTCAGAACCTCAGCGATTGGTTTGTCCCCCAGGAGGGTTTTCTGTTCTGTTATCAAGTCCTATGTCTCTCGACATCTGAGCACTACGAGGTCCGGCGTCGCAAGGACCACGCAGGCATGACACACGTTATCTTCTACCAAATTGAGTTTTCTAAGCTTTTGTCTATAGGGGCCGTGACCAGTTAAGAAGTGTATAAGTCCACTGTCTATCTCAATAATCATTTCCAACTTCTCAGCGACGTCCGGGAATAATATGTACAGTCATCTGGCCTTGGTTGATTAATTCCAGAAGGTTTGCCATGCACTGTTTAGGACTGTTGTTATCTCTTGTTTGTTGTGGAAGATTTCAGTGACTTTTTGTCCGTTTCCGTTCTTCTGCTAGTACGTGGCTCCAAACTTCTTCACCTGGAGGTGCAGCGGTATAATCGCTGTTGCCACTTGGAGAGCCTCCACTGGCGTGGTACGGTATGCTCCAGTAAGTCGGAGCATTATTTGCCTTTGAGCTCTATTAATTTCTTGTTCCTGTCGGACATTGTCAATGCAGTGGCTCCATGCACTTGCTGAGTAACCAATAACATATCTAATTATAACGTCGTGATGTATTTTGTAACACTTTTAGGGATATCCTATATTCTTAAGTTGCCAGATTGATAATTTTTTGTGAGTTTGTTCGCCTTGTTTCTCACTTGTGGAACGTGCGTTCTGAATTTTAGTTTCTCGTCTATGATGAAACACAATTATCTTATTCCTTTTTCTCTTTTAATGGTACTCTTATTAATTTTGATTACTGGCTGTTGTTATAATTTAATTTTCATTTAAAGACAACGTACTTAGGTTCCTCTGCCGAAATGGTTAGTTTATTATTTTTGCACCACGATGATGATGAGCTAATTCGTGTTCTTCTTGAGATTCTTGGTCTTTTTGCAACAGATTGCTTAGATTCTTATGTTCCAGGTGTAGCAACTGCAGCTTCTGCTGTCTCCACTCCTACGCGACTTTCCTCTGCCTCTACCCGCATTCCAAAGGGGAGTAAGCAGACGCAGGAATTGCCCCAGGATTGAAAGGCACAAGTTCATATCCTCTACAACCACATGTTTGATAGTATATAGTGTAAAATAGCCAGTAGTATTGCCGTTTTACAAGACTGCATAATGTAACAGTTCTTAATGTGGCCCACAGATGATAGCACCTGCTACCATCAAACACTTCCATTGTATACTGCAAGGATCACTTGTTACCGACACAGGGCGCTTTTGTTTGCAACAAATACAAATCATTTGTGGGATACAAGAAAAGAAAGCAACAATAAAATAATAGGGCTCTTTTAAAATCACCTTTACGCACAACTGTATTCTTAACACAGAGGTATGATCGAACGAAGAACAGACCACACCATACAACTTCACAAGACGCTCGTCATAACTATCAAGAAGGTTCCAAGAGTACTCAAATAGATGTTTCGGCAGTCAATAAAGCGCAGGAATATGAAATTCACATTTTGGCCATTTTACAAGACTGGCATATTACAGGACAAGACCATACACTTCTTTTATTTTATGTGAATACAGAAGCTTACCTGTAGCCTATAATACGCATGGAGATAGTACTCTTTCTACTAACTAACGAATGTTGTTCAGCTATGGATAATGAACGGGAACTAAATTGTATATTACTGTTTATTGAATATAATAAAATAATAACGAATAACAGTGATATAACTGAATAATAAAATAATAATGATAATATGGAATTTATGAATGGAATACTCTACTAATTGATTAATGAATATGAGCAAACATAAAAGTATTCTATGAAACGATCATTTCTACTAAATTGGATTAGAATGGACCTGAGTCACTGAACTGAAAGGGACCTTGCACATACCTGTTGCTACAGCCATATGATTTCTCTGTTTCAAACCACTGTCTTCTTTTCACGGGGCGAAGGCCGAGATAATAACTTATGCACGAGTCCGTGTCATTTAATTCTTGAACTCGTTACTACGACGAATCTTACTACATTATGCTAAAATGTATTTTTCTTTTCTTCATTTTGCCATTAACAACTACAGATTATATTTAAAATGTCTGTCATTCAACATACTTAGAAGTTCAAGTAAGGTTGATCACACAAAGTCGAAATGGTTATTTAAAACGGAAAACATTTACTTGTAACAAACTATTTAACGAAGACTTTGACGATATTATCTGATTGACGAAAGAGTCAAGAATGTCGTCAATATACTAAGATCCATTTGGTTTTATAGATTTGAGATTTTGAGCTATTCTCAGGATGGGCTAAATTTCTAATGGGAGATAGTAAAGTTCATACTTTAGTTATGCTGTATATCTGAAAATCTTTGTATTGGCATACACATAGAAACTATAGTTGTTAATCATAATTGAATTTGGGAAGGAGTAACTAAGTGTTTTCAAACATATCAAATACTTATTTCGAAATTAAGAATGGAGTTTATGTAACAAAGGAATTAGGTAATTATATATTGTCATTGCTTCGTTCTCTTGTGATGTTGTAATTCAATCATATCACTGTTCACTTATTAAACATTTATTACTCATGGATTCATCTACTTCGCTTGTATCCCACGCGTGTTGGTCATTCTACAAAGACATAACATTCACATATACTTCAGTGCTCCATATTTGCGGTGTTAAGCTATAACATAATTACTTTATTTGTTTCTTATTATCTTTTCCTGTTTGACGGGAACCATAAGGATTATGAAATTTCGTGGTTGTATTGCAATGGTTCTGATGTAATATTCTTTTTCGAAGAAAATCAGTTTACTTTTAACAAACGTCGTTTTCTTTTAAATAAAGGTTATTTGTATTTGTGCAAAAGAGCAAAACGTACATTTAATTTTCTTTCAATATGTTTATAATTTTATCTATTGTATACTGTGACTCTGACCACTCGAATATCTATCTATCTATCTATCTATCTATCTAT